>JASDQU010013879.1:22353-34599 GCA_032191745.1 Picea mariana | reverse complement strand
AAAAGTAGGTAATTTTATTGCAAGTGGAACAAAATTACATCTATATATGCATGTGACATTCAGGTGGATTGTGACCAAAAAAGAGTCTCTGTTGAGAGAAGAAAGCAACCTACTAAAAGTTTCAAACTATAAGGATCATCAAATTACATAAAAGACTGCTTTTGAAAAAGCCAAAAACAATGCCATGTTTATGTTCAAGAAGCATATGGATCAAATTCCTACTGAGAAAAGTTCACAAAAGATAATAAAACCATAATATATGAACTAATAGGCCAATATTTGAATCAAAAAATAACTTTCGATCATTTTTATTTTAGATTTGGAGCCAAGACAAGTGAAGATATTCATGGGAGCGATCTGGGGTTTTTTCGTTGATTTTCTAGGATCCTCTATCCATTTCCATACCAAATTTTGAGAGTATGCATTCTTCTTGGTTTTTCTTCCTGTAAACATGTGTGAAAGAGAGATGAGAAAAAAAATAACCATATATTTTATATCTTGAAAAAGTGACCAAAATATGTAGTTTTGAAGAGAGGACACCCCAATCATCCAGTTTATGGTGAGAAGAGAGTATTCATATATGTGCAAATGAATTATTCATTTTTCTTTTACAATATGAAGAGTGAGATTTCCATCAGTTCACTGAAGTTGTTTGTAATAGGGACGAGTCTCGTTGAAAAATAAAACGAGGAGTCATATGAGATGTGGATGATTCCCCCCGCCCCTCTTAGGGTGGGGTGGCATTGAGAACCCCCGTTAAAGAAATCCCAAGGGTGGTCCTTTTGAATTAATCATTCATCAACATATGTATGAGGAGAGGGTTTCAGGGATTGAGGGAGAGCAGAGAATGGATAGGCTATAGGACGCATAGTGAGTTGGGGAGGGGAACATGTCTTCAAATAGAGAACGATTATGAGCTAAGAATATCCCAAATGTCACAATCAAAGGACGAGCCTTGATGCATTTTTTTATTGATTTGTTTAGCCAGGCTTGGAGTGCAACCTCTATCAAATATCCTTGCCATGAGTAGACTGTACCCGAGGTCTTCCTTAGATCATACCATAATTCTTTAGAGAAGAGACACTCCAAAATGATATGGTGATTTGTTTCATTTTTCTCCTTGCAAAGACTACATTGACCTAGTCTGGTGAAGTTTCTTCTCTAGCGTCTATCTTGGGTGGGCACTTTTTTGTGAAAAAGAAGCCACATGAAGAGCTTGTCTTTGGTTGGGCATTTTTGTTTCCATAATTTCTTTCCCCACTAGGGAGTAGGTGCAACTCTAATGTCCTATGGTGCTAAAATGTAACCTATCTTTGGGTTGTAGCCCCCCAAGGGGCTGGGAGACCAAATCAGTTGGTATTCCTAATATGAGAGTCTGATAAAGGAATTATGGAGAGAAGAAATGTAATTTTCCCATATAGGTGTGTGATCCTCCCTTAAATTGGCCGCTTGCCATGACTTCCACTACCCTTTCCATATTGGATTTAAGAAATAAAAACCTTGATTATTCAGAGAAAGGACTATAGGAATTGACAGAAGATGATCGTTTTCACTGTCAATCCAAGGATCCTTGTTGATGGGGACGTTCCTTCCTTTTTTTACTTTCCATATCAGCCAATTCCCTGAAAGAGGAAAAAAATTCAGGATTTCCTTCCAAACTATTGATCATTTTTGGAATTGTTTATTTGGATTCCCGATCCAATTAATTACCTACTCTTGAGGGAAGCATTTTTCTGTAGAAATCATGCACAAAGACTATATCCTTGGATCAAACTCCAAACATTTTTTTTTCGCTATGGCCTGGACAAAGATACAAAAAAAATTAAGACCCAACCTCCCAGGTCCTTTCGGATGGCCAACTTTTTCCAAGAGGAAAAAACTAGTGACCTATTTTATTTGGAGACAAACTAGAGAAAAAGGAAAGAGATCTTTCTAATTTTATTGAGGATTCCTTTGAGTACCCAAGCTAGAGTGATCTAATAGACTAGGATTGATTCCAACACTGATTCACCAAAACTAAGCGGTTTTCTCTAGAAATACATTTGTTACACTATACATTTAGTTTTTTTTCCACCTTGGCTAAGAGCCATCACCAATATTTTTTGACATAACCAATTGCTTTAAATATGAACCCTAGGTACTTGAATCATACTTCCTTGTCCAGGACATGGATGTCAATTAGGAGCTAAGAAATATACTATTGCTCAAGTGCAAACATTCCCCAAACAAGAAGGGTAGATTTGTCCTTGTCGATTTGTATTCTCATAGCTTTGCAAAAAGTTCAAAGTAAAAAATTTAAATGGTCTAAATATTGAATATTACCATAAAAAAAGATTAGTATGTCATCCACAAAGATAAAGTGAGATAAGGAGAAGGAAGTGCTTAAATATATCCCTTTCAAATTTCCTGATTTGATTGCATTGTGGATCAATATACTTAATCCCTCCACGACAAGCAGGAACATAAGGTGTGAGAGAGGACATCCCTATCTTATACCTCTTTCTGGATTGAAGAAAGAATACATAGATCCATTTATTAATATATCAAAAGAGGAGGAGATTATTTAGTTCAAAATCCAAGATACAAAGGAGTGACTGAAGCCCAAGTGAATTAAGAGGAGCCTGATATACATCCAACTAACCCTGTCAACATATTTTGAGAAATTGACCTTGAGAGTGACTTCTTTCTTCTTGCATGTATGAATGGATTGTATACGCTCCTATGTGATTCCAATAACTTTGTGGAATTGGTTTCCCTTGAGAAAACCAAATTGTTCGAGGGAGATGTCAGAAAGAAAATCAAGTAGTATTTTGGCTATTAGGTTAGAAATTATTTTGTATATGTTGTTGCAGAGAGGGCTCATCCTTAATTGGTCGAAAGAGTGGGGGTTTTTGGATTTAGGAAAAAGGGTGATGAATTTCGAATTAAAGGCTGATGGGATTTGACCCGTGGACCGTGAATATTCCACCACTCGAAGGAGGTCCTATCCTAGAAAATTAAAATATTCCAAGTAGAATTTTATCAAAAGTCCATTAGGGCTTGAACTTTTGTCTTTTTGAAAATTGTGAAGGACTGCTAGAAGTTCTTCTTTGTAATTTTTTCCATTAACTCATCATTTTCTTCTCGATTTATGAACCGTGGAAAAATATATGCTACTTGGATGACTGAGTCAATGGAGGCCCTAGAGTCTTCTTTGAATATATTTTGAAAATGGTAAACACATGTTGAGGCAATGTCGTCAAAGGAAGTTGCAGTGGTTTCGTTTTCCCCATCAATGACCCATATAATGTTTATTGACATTCTTCAGTTTACAAACTTATGGAAAATTTTGGTGTTCTCATCCCTACCTTGGAGCCAAAGAGAGCTACTCTTTAATCACCATTATTTTTCTTTCTCCTGAAGAATATTTCTTATCTCCCGCTCAAGATATTTTAGGGCTTGTTTTTGAAGTTTTGAAGGTGGGATTCTTCTTTCCTCTTTGAACCAAATATGATTTTTTTCCTCCAACTCTTAGGGATTATTCATCACGCTTTCACTTCTCCTTGCCCCGGTTAAGAGATACTTTATTGACTTTCTTAAGGTTTTTCAGTTAATGGATAGGAGGGGATTCTGAGTAGGATGGGTTATAAGGAACCCGACACTATTTGTTGATATTCTTGAAATATGTATCCTCAAGCCATGATGAATTCAACATAAAGGGATAGGGAGGTTTCTATGGGAGAAGAGCTATCTCAAAGATTATGGGGCTATGATCCGAATCTCATTCGAAGGAAACCCATTGTCTCATTCTTATATTTGTCTCTAGGAAGTATTCTAAGATGAGGAAATGATCCAATCACTTTGTGATTCTTGCATTTACCATTCTCATGTTCCTCCAAGTTGGTACAAGTTTTGCAGGTTGAATGTCTAAAAGACAAGTTTCTTCAAAGATGTTGTTTAGAAACTCTGCTAGGTGATCCATCTAGGCTGTAGAGCCCCATATTTCACTATCCCCTAAAGTGAAATTTGTGTCCTCCCTATTAATATGTGTCCCTCCTTTAACAAATAATTCTGAAATTTTTTCTCCCAAAATTGTCTGAGATTGAGATTGTAGGGTCTGTTAGCACTAGGTAAATTTCCTAGGCTGAGGAAGCAACTCACAAAGGTAACCACAAAACCACTTTAGAACTAAAAACTAGCCTTTTCAGTTCAGAGAGGGATCTCTCTTGTCACTTGGTCCCTTGGAAGATGGATCTTATCTAAAGGTTTAATGGCTAGGTTTTGATTTGATGAAAATATTTATGGGTTTTTTTGGCAAGAAGAAAAGGAACTTGTTGGGAAATGGAGTCAACTCCGAAAACAATGGAAACAATGTCTGGTAGGTAGAGCTCTCAAGGAAGAAAAGGCAATGTAGGTGATGAAATTCCCGTCTTTTAATTTTTTGTGATAATATGGAAGAAAAAAGAAACATATAACATAAATTAGAGCACCATAAGAGATTAATTTTGATGAGTTAAGAAATAAAAATAGAATTCAAAATTGTTTGAATCTAAAGCATCATTTAGTTGAATTTCACACCCTTTAACATCCAATTTTAAACATATAAAAGGTTGCAGATAAAGGGAAAGAAAACTAGAAAAACATACATGATAGGAAACACATACTTCAGGTCATCACCACATGAATCTTTGGTATGAAAAAACTCTGGACATCTCCACTTGTATTCATTCAAATTCAGAAACTGTTACAATGATGAATACAATTTATCCTTTGTGCTTCTTCCAACCCCTTTGCACATTAAAAATGCTCAAATATATAAAGAAAATACGATTCCTCAAGTTGAGGAGGTCGAGCTCAACCACTATCTTATAGTTTTGGATCTAGTTACATCAAAATAGGAACAAACTCAAAGCTGTCTGCTAAGAAATAGGAGTCAATTTTCTGGAAAATAGGGGTCAAAGATAACATCATATCTCTCGAATAATGATAGTTTTTACAAAATGGAGAGAGGCTTTTGTGAATGAGATCATTCTTGACAAAATCCTCTTTAATTTTTCCAAAATTCCGCTCCAATGTCTCGGTTTCGACACCCAAAGATAATGACTAAAACATGAAATCATTAAATATTTAAATTTGAAAAATAGACTGGCAATATCCCTTCGAATATCCCAAACTATGACACCTATGTAAAAACTGAGAGAGGGTTTTGTTATTAAATTCATTCTTTACAAAAACCTCTTTTTGTTTTAAAAAATTCTCATAATTTGCGCCCAAAGATGATGACTAAAGCAGGAAAAAATTAAATGCTTAAATCTAGAAAATGTGATGTAAATATTCATTCGAATCTCCCAAAATATGACACCTGTGTAAAAACTGAGAGAAATTTTTGTTATTGAATTAATTATTGAAAAAAACCTCTCTGGTTTTTTCCAAATTCCTCTCCATCTGGTGAGAAAATTATCATGAAATTTACCACTAAACTTCCATTTGTGTAGCATGCTTGCTCAACGTGTACTCTTTTCAATTTTTATGATGACTTGTGGAGTCATATAGGAGTTGGATTTAGAGAAGAATCTGAGGATCAAATGTTTTTACAAAAATCATAAAAAAATTGGCATGTGATAACATGGTCCATAAATGTTTAAGCATAAGAACTCTAAATCCAATTTAGAAGAGAAAAAAACCATGCCCATGATTCCTCGTAACGCCTAGGCTTTTTTTAGATGTAGAGCATTAATTCACCAACTAGTAATTAGACCCCTCAAACAACTATGGGAATCAAATGCCAAAAATTTCCAGCCTGGGAAATATTGAGAGAGGGACCGAGCGACTCTTTCACCATCGATCATTGATTCTTGAAGGATAATAATTGAAGGTTTGTGGATCTCCACCAACCTTTTTATATCCAATTTTCAAGAGGGGTTGATCAAACCCCTGTAGTTCAAAGAGAGGAAAATCATGAGGGGGCGCACACAAGGGAGTTTTCTCTAGGGGCCCCTAGAAACAATTTCTATTTTCTAGAATGAACCTATGATTTTTCATTCTTTTGAGTGAGGGATAGGAAATATTTCATACCTCTCTACAAGGACTTTTTATATCTCTTTTCGTAAGATCCAATATGCCTTTCAAATCCAAAAAAGGGGAGGTTGTTTTTTGTGTTTTGATATGAGATTGTACTTGAGTTGTCTAAGGGGAGAGGGGAATTTATTGTGAGATGGAGCTCTTGGGGGAACATCAAGAGGGGATATCTCCAGGGGGGATGGGGGTCTCACCATTGAAGAGAGGATTGAGAAGGGGATAAGAGGGGAGGGAAAATGACCAAACAATCTAGAGAGTCCTATAAGGAAATTATAATCTCGACCAAAGGAAGGAGCAGGGTTTGAATTTGAGAGGAGCCAAATTTAAGTGAAACATCTAAAGAATAGGTAGGAGGACCAGGGGGAGAATTTGAATTACCTGATGAATTCCCTCCATCTGTAGTATATGGAGGAGAGACTTGTACTTCACAACTGGAACCTACTTGGGCTTGATTCAAGGTTGTAGCTACCTAAGTGGTTGTGAGTATGGGAGTATGTGTAATGTGGGAAGTTGTTGATGTGGTAGGGCTGGCCTGAGCTACAACTTCCAAATTTTTTACCCAGACCTTCTGTCTCAACGAAAGGTTGCAGTCCTTGACTAGGTGTCCATAAGAGTGAAATATATCACACATAAATGGAATACACTCATAGTCCAAACTATGACAAATGGTCTTATTACCAAGATGGAAAGCAATGGAATTAGATAAACCCCTTGAAAGTTTTATCCCCACTAAAATCCTTTCCATACCCATGTAACCCGAAGATTTATAAGATGTGTCTACTTCATAGAAAAAACCAAGCGTGTTCCCAATTTTCCTGAAGACTTCCTCAGACCATAGGATAAGAAGAAGACCAAGTAGACATACCCAAATTGGGGCTACTGCTAAATGTGTCGAGCTTGCATCAAAATCCACCATCCATTTTTTGAGGAAAAGAGCATGTGAACCCCAACTCCAGTGTGAGAGGAGGAGCTTATGTACATCAGTAGTTGAGTGCATGATCCAGTCCAACCAACCTTTTTCGAAGGTTAATCATTTCGGGTCATATCCAAGGATAGGGGTGAAGTGATCCTTTGTCCATCGTTTCATAGAATCACCATATATTCTCTTACTGGTGAACCGGTCAACTAGTGAGGCACTTTCCATATAGGAAATCTTGTTGAACTTTACTCGATCACCTAAGACCAAGTTTACCTCCTTGATTTTTCTTTCTACACATTTCCAGCTTAAGCACTGCTCCTCCATGGTGCTATACTTAGGGTTTATAGACAAGTGCCAAAGAGTCGATTTTTCAGTGCACGAGCTAATGAGATCAAAAGTTAAAAATTGACCTATGAAACCTTCCTGAGAATAGCCCAATAAGTTTTCTTCCTCCACAAGATTTCTCATGGTTCATGAAATCCCAAAGATGGGAAAATCCTAGGTTTCATAATGAGAAGAAAGGTGTCAATTATTCCTAAAGGAATGATCATTTCATAGGGGAAGGTTTTCAAAGGTTGAGGTGACCCGAGAAGGACTAGGGATTTAAAAAAAAAGAGTACATGTGGCCTCACATGTGTTGGAATTATTCAGGTGTACCATTATGGAATCATCAGGAGAACATAACCAATCCACCGTAGAGTGATGTTGATCACCAATCTTTCTGATGAAAGTATCCAAAAAGATTGCAAGCTGTCGTCCACCGATGATTCGACTAGAGAACTTTGGAAGTGACCCCAAACATTCGACGAAGACCAAATTTTACGACCCTCCAATGGATTGTCAAAGTAGTTGATGAGTTGGGAGAGACGTGACCGAGAACATGTAGAAAAAATGTGTGCCAACTAGTGAGGAGTGTGTACTCCATATATGTTAACGTGTTGACAAAGATGTCCAATGCCAGGTGGGGGAGTTGATCGGATGCCCTGAGGATGAAAATATAACCCTTATGATTAATATTATTTAAAATTAACATTCTTTCACTCATTTGCAATTTGAATTTGTATTTACACAAATTTAACATTTTCTAATATTATTGCTTTTATATTTCAATGTTTTTATAAAATACAAATATTTTTAATAAATGATAGAAAAAATGTAAAGTATTGTAACATGTTTGTAATTAGTGTTAAATCCACTAGAACGACAAAGATTAGTATTCTTATTTAATGTGCTTTGCTAATAATAAGTGTGGGATAGCATAATCACACTTCTCAATGCAATAAATCCAAATGAGAGCAGGGACTATCAATTATTTAGTTAAGTGTATGATTCTAGTTAGTGCACAACATCTTATACTGCAACCCTTTGATTGTTGAACTACATTTCATTTTGTGACCTCTAATATATGGCATATTATTGTTGCAAGATTGTATCACTGATATATCTCCCTCAAATGTGAGTGTTTCCCAACTTGCTTGCATTTTCTAACAACATTTCTCTTATCTAGCATAAAACAAGTTTTAATATGCACCCACCACCATTTGATATTATATAAGTGTGTTACAATATTTTTTTCTACTCCATATGTTATTACTATAATTTTATGATTGTGATAATCATTTAATGTACTTCAAGGTCCAATTTATATAAATATAGTTGGTAACCCTTTTTCTTTGTTGTGGCATGCCTCCTTCCCTTGAGTGTCTTGATCGATCACATAAGCAACTACATCATGTTTCAACTTCATTTAGTTTCTTGTTGTAGATGCAACACTTATATAATAAAACTAATTAAATGTATTTGGCATCATATTGGAGACGATTTATCATCCTCAAAGGAAAATGGAATAGTAAATAGGCTTGTGGCTTTTGGATATGTTAACACATGAATTTGCAGCCTACTTCATAGGACTCAAGAACTAATTAAGGTTTACCCTCAGGAGCATTGTGGCGTAAATCATGTGGCATTCTGCCCATGATTTCCATAGGAAGAATGAAAAATGTTTGAGGTCTGAACAACTCAAGCACCCTCAAAATCCAGTCAAAGGGTGTGTTTTCGACCCCTTGGTAAAAAATTATCACATAAAGTTGTCAAGGACCGCATGCCGCATCCATGAGCGCAAAGCACAACACTTAGAGTGGTCTAATATGAAATCAAATAAAGCGAGCGAGCAAGTTCATTTTTTAGCGGAGGAGATTCCATTCGAAATTAAGATTTGCAGAGCCTCGAGGCATCAAGATTGACTTGAAGAAGTCGTGGGCACCACCTAGAAACATTCATGGGTGTTAGGCCTCGTCCTGATCCCAATGAAGGAAGTTATTGAAGATAGGGGCAGAAGTTGAGACCTTGTATCACCCCATAAATGGAAAGCATTGCAAAGAGCAGCCATGAAGGCAGACTGCCCACCTGAAGCTTCCTCCTGGATGGATTTTCTTGTAAAATGCATAACTGTGCCTGTCTCGCATCTGACATGAGAAGGCCTGCACAGTTTGACAGTGCGGGCGTCGTCTGGAAAATTTGAAAGCAGGGGACCGATCACGCTCCTGGTAGTTGCAATAGTTTTTAGTATATATAGGCAGTTTTGATATTTTGTTAAGGTCGATGGTTGAGCTACACTATCGTATTGTCAAAATTTTGGTAAAGAACTCTAGTTCTCTGGTTATGTATTTTGATTTGAGACTTCTTGTTTAATGAAATTCAACTTCTTTTTCATACTATTTGCCTCTAATACTGAAGTGTCCATGATTGAAGGATTCACATGGATTGTTTTGACTGTATTGTAATGTATGTTTGATTGCAGTGTTTTTATTTACGTTCTTCAGTTTCCTGAAGTTTTGAATCCAAGAGAATCTTGTATTTGAAGGTTTTCCTCCTTAGGCTGCTGGAAGACCTGATGTCTATGACATACCTCTACACTCTCCTCACCAAAGTATTCCCTCTATTCACCCTTACTCCAACTTACTGACTGAAGTTAATTAAGACCTCACCTTCATGTGCATACCGGTCCAATTTTCTGAGTTAAAACGATATCATCTTGAGTCTGTGCCCATTTGACCTTTTTAAAACCAACCCGTGACATAAAAATTTGATGGGTACTGGGCTTACCTCCAACACAATCTTGAGGTGGCTTCTAGTGCTAACATTTCTGGCGTCGTTGTCGGGGAACGAATTGAAGACATTTCCTTGGGATAGAATGACAAAGAAGCTCTGATTCTGAAGGTGCATCAGATATTAGTACCATTGAATATTGCAACTTGCACCTGGCGACTCCACTATTTCGAATCCACTGTTTCAGTTATGGCTCCTAAAGGCAGACACACGAGGTCCACTTCACTGTTGCCTCTAGCAACGTCTGAAGATGACCTAGAGGAAATTATCAGAAAGGGAAAGACCACTCAAAAAGGTACCTCCATTGTTGTACCAAGTTTGTCTGATAATTTGCATAATCCCTCTTTACAAACTCTAGTAAATTTTTCTGATTCTCCTATTACACAAACTGCAGAAGTTTCAAGAAATTTAAGTTTTGGGAGATTTCCTGCTGATTTCTCCCCTCCTATTCTTGGTTTGGAAGGAGAGAGCTTTGACACCCCTTTCTCCCCTGAATTTGTGAAGTGGAAGGAGAGATATTTGACCTTAGAAGACTTTCCTACACCTTCTCCCATTAGAGTTGATGCTGTCGCAAAAGGGGAGACTTATGTTCCCTCAAGCCCCTTGTCTTCACCTCCCAGGAACACTATCCCAGTTTCACATAGCCCAACTCCATACCCTCTAAGTTCTCCTCTAGTCCACATACAAATGGCAGGATATAATCCCCCCAGAACTAGGATGGAAGCTATAATAGCTGCTAGGTATGCCCCTTTTGTTTTGCCTCAACCTCTAAATGCCCTCCTAGTGGATGGCTACCTTAAGCAGTTTCCCAAGTTCACAAGCGAGGGAGACATAATCGTAGACTAACACCTTGAAGCCTTTTACAGTTTTACAGATTGTCATGTCATCATGGATGCAGATGTATGGATTGGGATTTTTTTTCATATCCTTGAGGGCGAGGCTAGGAAGTGGTTTAGGGCCTTGACTCCTAGATCTATCGATGGGATTGAAGCCCTAGATGAAGCCTTCTTAAAGAATTGGGGGGATAGAAAGGATTTCCTTTACTATATTACATAGTTTGGATTACTGAAGAAAAAGGAAGGGGAATTTGTTTATGACTTCTCAAAGAGATTTAATAAAATGTATAGAAAAATTCCCACTGAGGTTAAGCCTACATAAACCTCTGCAAAGATTACTTATTCTAGTTCTTTTGACCCTGATTTCTGCCTCCTGTTAAGAGAAAGGAGAGCTACCTCCTTGGCTCATATGAAAGATGCAACCGTTGAAGTAGAATCCAATATTATGGCATTTGATGAGCTTATGAGTAAGGCTAACAGGGACAAAAGAAGGGGAAGGTCTGAAACTTCAACCTCTTCCTTTGCTGCCCACCCTCAAGATGATGAGATTACCAAATTCATAAAATCTCTTTCTGTTGATATGGAGAAGGTAAATATTGAAGCAAGACAGACCTATAGAAGTACTCAAAACGCTGATAACAGAGGTACCTTCAAGAGACCTAATAATGCTCCTCAAATACTTCCAAGAGAGCCCAGAAACAGAGGAAGAGATGATCAAAGGATCCAAACCCCTTTACAAAACAACCTTGTAGATGAAGAGGATGAAGAGGATGAAGAAGATGATCCCGAGATCCATTGCTTGGGTGACACCCCTCCATCCCCTCACTTGAACAAGTCTACATATGGTGAGTCCTTGATGGATAATCAAATAAATGAATTAAGTAAGGGAGAGAAGGTAAAAGAGAATCTTAATAACTATAATCTGAGATCTAAAAAGAAAGGGGAAAAGACTAATGCTTCAGATCAACCCTAAAAAATAGAGAATTCTACCAAGGCTGTGGCAGGTGGCAGCAAAAAAACAAATGCTCAAAACCCCCCAGTTTTGATTGAAGATCCTACCCCAGAAGTCAAGGAGATTATGAAATCTCCATCTTCCTTCAGTTTTGAAAATGAGGTCCAAAAAATCAAGATCCATGTACCATTTTTAGAACTGATAAAAATTAAAGAATTTAGAAAATATCTTTCCAATGAGTTGTTGCTCGAATCCTCCTCAAATACCACTGATTCATTAAATCTCCAAGATGAAAAGCAAACAACCATCTTAGGTCCTTTGATAGAATATAGAGACAATTCGTCCCCTCCCTTATATACGTCACTAAACATACA
>JASDQU010013879.1:10339-22303 GCA_032191745.1 Picea mariana | reverse complement strand
TAAAAAATTCTCATAATTTGCGCCCAAAGATGATGACTAAAGCAGGAAAAAATTAAATGCTTAAATCTAGAAAATGTGATGTAAATATTCATTCGAATCTCCCAAAATATGACACCTGTGTAAAAACTGAGAGAAATTTTTGTTATTGAATTAATTATTGAAAAAAACCTCTCTGTTTTTTTCCAAACTCCTCTCCATCTGGTGAGAAAATTATCTTGAAATTTACCACTAAACTGCCATTTGTGTAGCGTGCTTGCTCAACATGTACTCTTTTCAATTTTTATGATGACTTGTGGAGTCATATAGGAGTTGGATTTAGAGAAGAATCTGAGGATCAAATGTTTTTACAAAAATCATAAAAATTTTGGCATGTGATAACATGGTCCATAAATGTTTAAGCATAAGAACTCTAAATCCAATTTAGAAGAGAAAAAAACCATGCCCAAGATTCCTCGTAACGCCTAGGCTTTTTTTAGATGTAGAGCATTAATTCACAACTAGTAATTAGACCCCTCGAACAACTATGGGCATCAAATGCCAAAAATTTCCAGCCTGGGAAATATTGAGAGAGGGACCGGGTGACTCTTTCACCATCGATTATTGTTTCTTGAAGGATAATAATTAAAGGTTTGTGGATCTCCACCAACCTTTTTATATCCAATTTTCAAGAGGGGTTGATCAAACCCCTGTAGTTCAAAGAGAGGAAAATCATGAGGGGGTGCACACAAGGGAGTTTTCTCTAGGGGCCCCTAGAAACAATTTCTATTTTCTAGAATGAACCTATGAATTTTCATTCTTTTGAGTGAGGGATAGGAAATATTTCCTACCTCTCTACAAAGACTTTTTATATCTCTTTTCGTAAAATCCAAGATGCCTTTCAAATCCGAAAAAGGGGAGGTTGTTTTTGGTGTTTTGATATGAGATTGTACTTGAGTTGTCTAAGGGGAGAGGGGACTTTATTGTGAGATGGAGCTCTTGGGGGAACATCAGGAGGGGATATCTCCAGGGGGAATGGGGGTCTCACCATCGAAGAGAGGATTGAGAAAGGGATAAGAGGGGAGGGAAAATGACCAAACAATCTAGAGAGTCCTATAAGGAAATTATAATCTCGACCAAAGGCAGGAGCAGGGTTTGAATTTGATAGGAGCCAAATTTAAGTGAAACATCTAAAAAACAAGTAGGAGGACCAAGGGGATAATTTGAATTACCCGATGAATTCCCTCCATCTGTAGTATATGGAGGAGAGACTTGTACTTCACAACTAAAACCTACTTGGGATTGATTCAAGGTTGTAGCTGCCTAAGTGGTTGTGGGTATGGGAGTATGTGTAATGTGGGAAGTTGTTGATGTGGTAGGGCTGGCCTGAGCTACAACTTCCAAATTTTTTACCCAAACCTTCTATCTCAACGAAAGGTTGCAGTCTTTGACTAGGTGTCCATAAGAGTGAAATATATCACACCTAAATGGAATACCCTCATAGCCCAAACTCTGACAAATGGTCTTATTACCAAGATGGAAAGCAATGGAATTAGATAAACCCCTTGAAAGTTTTAGCCCCACTAAAATCCTTTCCATACCCATGTAACCCGAAGATTTATAAGATGTGTCTACTTCATAGAAAAAACCAAGCGTGTTCCCAATTTTCCTGAAGACTTCCTCAGACCATAGGATAAGAAGAAGACCGAGTAGACATACCCAAATTGGGGCTACTGCTAAACGTGCCGAGCTTGCATCAAAATCCACCATCCATTTTTTGAGGAAAAGAGCATGTGAGCCCCAACTCCAGTGTGAGAA
This sequence comes from Picea mariana, assembly GCA_032191745.1. NCBI lineage: Eukaryota > Viridiplantae > Streptophyta > Pinopsida > Pinales > Pinaceae > Picea > Picea mariana. Next base: position 20,509 of record JASDQU010013879.1, on the reverse strand, counting down.
GAGGAGCTTATCTACATCAGTAGTTGAGTGCATGATCCAGACCAACCAACCTTTTTTGAAGGTTAATCATTTCGGGTCATATCCAAGGATAGGGGTGAAGTGATCCTTTGTCCATCGTTTCATAGAATTACCATATATTCTCTTACTGGTGAACCGGTCAACTAGTGAGGCACTTTCCATATGGGAAATCTTGTTGAACTTTACTCGATCACCTAAGACCAAGTTTACCTTGATTTTTCTTTCTACACATTTCCGGCTTAAGCACTGCTCCTCCATGGTGCTAGACTTAGGGTTTATAGACAAGTGCCAAAGAGTCGATTTTTTAGTGCATAAGATAATGAGATCAAAAGTTAAAAATTGACCTATGAAACATTCCTGAGAATAGCCCAATAAGTTTTCTTCCTCCACAAGATTGCTCGTGGTTCATGAAATCCAAAAGATGGGAAAATCCTAGGTTTCATAATGAGAAGAAAGGTGTCGATTCTTCCTAAAGGAATGATCATTTCACAGGGGAAGGTTTTCAAAGGTTGAGGTGACCCGAGAAGGACTAGGGATTTCAAAAAAATGAGTACATGTGGCCTCACATGTGTTGGAATTATTCAGGGGTACCATTATGGAATCATCAGGAGAACATAACCAATCCACCGTAGAGTGATGTTGATCACCAATATTTCTAATGAAAGTATCCAAAAAGATTGCAAGGTGTCGTCCACTGATGATTCGACTAGAGAACTTTGGAAGTGACCCCAAACATTCGACGAAGACCAAATTTTCCAACCCTCCAATGGATTGTCAAAGTAGTCGATGAGTTGGGAGAGACGTGACTGAGAACATGTAGAAAAAATGTGTGCCAACTAGTGAGGAGTGTGTACTCCATATATGTTAACGTGTTGACAAAGATGTCCAATGCCAGGTGGGGGAGTTGATCGGATGCCCTGAGGATGAAAATATAACCCTTATGATTAATATTATTTAAAATTAATATTCTTTCACTCATTTGCAATTTAAATTTGTATTTACACAAATTTAAACTTTTCTAATATTATTGCTTTTATATTTCAATGTTTTTATAAAATACAAATATTTTTAATAAATGATAGAAAAAATGTAAAGTATTGTAACATGTTTGTAATTAGTGTTAACTCCACTAGAACGACAAAGCTTAGTACTCTTGTTTAATGTGCTTTGCTAATAATAAGTGTGGGATATCATGATCACACTTCTCGATGCAATAAATCCAAATGAGAGCAGGGACTATCAATTATCTAGTTAAGTGTATGATTCTAGTTAGTGCACAACATCTTATACTGCAACCCTTTGATTGTGGAACTACATTTCATTTTGTGACCTCTAATATATGGCATATTATTGTTGCAAGATTGTATCACTGATATATCTCCCTCAAATGTGACTGTTTCCCAACTTGCTTGCATTTTCTAACAACATTTCTCTTATCTAGCATAAAACAAGTTTTAATATGCACCCACCACCATTTAATATTATATAAGTGTGTTACAATATTTTTTTCCACTCCATATGTTATTAGTATAATTTTATGATTGTGATAATCATTTAATGTACTTCAAGGTCCAATTTATATAAATATAGTTGGTAACCATTTTGCTTTGTTGTGGCATGCCTCCTTCCCTTGAGTGTCTTGATCGATCACATAAGCAACTACATCATGTTTCAACTTCATTGAGTTTCTTTTTGTAGATGCAACACTTATATAATAAAACTAATTAAATGTATTTGGCATCATATTGGAGATGATTTATCGTCCTCAAAGAAAAATGGAATAGTAAATAGGCTTGTGGCTTTTGGATATGTTAACACATGAATTTGCAGCCTACTTCATAGGACTCAAGAAGTAATTAAGGTTTACCCTCAGGAGCATTGTCGTGTAAATCATGTGGCATTCTGCCCATGATTTCCACAGGAAGAATGAAAATGTTTGAGGTATGAACAACTCAAGCACCCTCAAAATCCAGTCAAAGGGTGTGTTTTCGACCCCTTGGTAAAAATTATCACATAAAGTTGTCAAGGACCGCATGCCACATCCATGAGCGCAAAGCGCAACACTTAGAGTGGTCTAATATGAAATCAAATAAAGAGAGCGAGCAAGTTCAGTTTTTAGCGGAGGAGATTCCATTCGAAATTAAGATTTGCAGAGCCTCGAGGCATCAAGATTGACTTGAAGAAGTTGTGGGCACCACCTAGAAACATTCATGGGTGTCAGGCCTCATCCTGATCCCAATGAAGGAAGTTATTGAAGATAGGGGCAGAAGTTGAGACCTTGTCTCACCCCATAAATGGAAAGCGTTGCAGAGAGCAGCCATGAAGGTAGGCTGCCCACCTGAAGCTTCCTCCTAGATGGATTTTCCTGTAAAATGCATAACTGCACCTGTCTCGCATATGACATGAGAAGGCCTGCACAGTTTGACAGTGTGGGCGTCGTCTGGAAACTTTGAATGCAGGGGCCCGATCACGCTCCTGGTAGTCGCAATAGTTTTTAGTATATATAGGCAGTTTTGATATTTTGTTAAGGTCGATGGTTGAGCTACACTCCCGTATTGTAAAAATTTTGGTAAAGAACTCTGGTTCTCTAGTTATGTATTTTGATCTGAGACTTCTTGTTTAATGAAATTCAGCTTCTTTTTCATCTTATTTGCCTCTGATACTGAAGTTTCCATGATTGAAGGATTCACATGGATTGTTTTGACTGTATTGTAATGTATGTTTGATTGCAGTGTTTTTATTTACGTTCTTCAGTTTCCTAAAGTTTTGAATCCATGAGGATCTTGTATTTGAAGGTTTTCCTCCTTAGGCTGCTGGAAGACCTGATGTCTATGACATACCTCTACACTCTCCTCACTAAAGTATTCCCTCTATTCACCCTTACTCCAACTTATTGACTGAAGTTAATTAGTACCTCACCTGCATGTGCATACTGGTCCAATTTTCTTAGTTAAAACAACATCATCTTGAGTCTGCGCCCATTTTACCACTTTAAAACCAACCCGTGACATAAAAATTTGATGGGTACTGGGCTTACCTCCAACGCAATCTTGAGGTGGCTTCTAGTGCTAAGATTTCTGGTGTCGTTGTTGGGGAACGAATTGAAGACATTTCCCTGGGATAGAATGACAAAGAAGATCTGATTTTGAAGGTGCATCAGATATCAGTACCATTGAAGATTGCAACTTTCACCTGGCGACACCACTATTTCGACTCCACTGTTTTATTTATGGCTCCTAAAGGCAGACACACAAGGTCCACTTCACTGCTACCTCTAGCAACGTCTGAAGCTGACCTAGAGTAAATTATCAGAAAGGGAAAGACCACTCAAAAAGGTACCTCCATTGTTGTACCAAGTTTGTCTGATAATTTGCATAATCCCTCTTTACAAACTCTAGTAAATTTTTCCGATTCTCCTATTACAAATTGCAGAAGTTTCAAGAAATTTAAGTTTTGGGAGATTTCCTGCCGATTTCTCCCCTCCTATTCTTGGTTTGGAAGGAGAGAGCTTTGACACCCCTTTCTCCCCTGAATTTGTGAAGTGGAAGGAGAGAGCTTTGACCTTAGAAGACTTTCCTACTCCTTCTCCCATTAGAGTTGCTGCAGTCGCAAAAGGGGAGACTTATGTTCCCTCAAGCCCCTTGTCTTCACCTCCCAGGAACACTATCCCAGTTTCACATAGCCCAACTCCATCCCCTTTGGGTTCTCCTCTAGTCCACATACAAATGGCAGGATATAATCCCCCCAGAACTAGGATGGAAGCTATAATAGCTGCTAGGTATGCCCCTCTTGTTTTGCCTCAACCTCTGAATGCCCTCCTAGCAGATGGCTACCTTAAGCAGTTTCCCAAGTTCACAGGCGAGGGAGACATAACCGCAGAGGAACACCTTGAAGCCTTTTAGAGTTTTATAGATTGTCATGTCATCATGGATGCAGATGTATGGATTGGGATTTTTGTTCATATCCTTGAGGGCGAGGCTAGGAAGTGGTTTAGGGCGTTGAATCCTGGATCTATCGATGGGATTGAAGCCCTAGATGAAGCCTTCTTAAAGAATTGGGGGGATAGAAAGGATTTCCTTTACTATATTACAGAGTTTGGATCACTGAAGAAAAATGAAGGGGAATTTGTTTCTGACTTCTCAAGGAGATTTAATAAAATGTATAGCAAAATTCCCACTGAAGTTAAGCCTACATAAACCTCTGCAAAGATTACTTATTCTAGTTCTTTTGACCTTGATTTCTGCCTCCTGTTAAGAGAAAGGAGAGCTACCTCCTTGGCTCATATGCAAGATGCAACCATTGAAGTATAATCCAATATTATGGCATTTGATGAGCTTAGGAGTAAGGTTGACAGGGAAAAAAGAAGGGGAAGGTATGAAACTTCAACCTCTTCCTCTGCTGCCCACCCTCAAGATGATGAGATTACCAAATTCGTAAAATCTCTTTCTGTTGATATGGAGAAGGTAAATATTGAAGCAAGACAGACCTATAGAAGTACTCAAAACGTTGATAACAGAGGTACCTTTAGGAGACCTAATAATGCTCCTCAAATACTTCCAAGATAGCCCAGAAATAGAGGAAGAGATGATCAAAGGATCCAAACCCCTTTACAAAACAACCTTGTAGATGAAGAGGATGAAGAGGATGAAGAAGATGATCCTGAGATCCATTGCTTGGGTGACACCACTCCATCCCCTCACTTGACCAAGTCTACATATGGGGAGTCCTTGATGGATAATCAAATAAATGAATTAAGTAAGCGAGAGAAGGTAAAAGAGAATCCTAATAAATATAATCTGAGATCTAAAAAGAAAGGGGAAAATACTAATGCTTCAGATCAACCCTAAAAAACAGAGAATTCTACCAAGGATGTGGCAGGTGGTAGCAAGAAAAAAATGCTCAAAACCCCCCAGTTTTGATTGAATATCCTACCCCAGAAGTCAAGGAGATTCTGAAATCTCCATCTTCCTTCAGTTTTGAAAATGAGGTCCAAAAAATCAAGATCCCTGTACCATTTTTAGAACTGATAAAAATTAAATAATTTAGAAAATATCTTTCCAATGAGTTGTTGCTCGAATCCTCCTCAAATACCACTGATTCATTAAATCTCCAAGATGAAAAGCTAGCAACCATCTTAGGTCCTTTGATAGAATATAGAGACGATTCGTCCCCTCCCTTATATACGTCACTGAACATACATGATAAGGTGTTGCATAATTGTTTGTTAGACCCAGGCACATCTCACAATCTCATGCCCAAAACAATCATGGATGAACTTGGATTAGAGATCAAAAAGGCCTACCATGACTTATATTCCTTTGACTCTAGGAAAGTGAAGTGTCTTGGGGTCATCAAAGATCTGGTTGTGACCTTATTTCAGTTGCCCATGAAAAGTGTGGTCATGGACATTGTAGTGGTTGATATTGCCCCCAAGTTTGGCATGCTATTGTCAAGATCTTGGATAAAAAGACTTGGGGGAACTTTACATATGGACCTCACATATGCCACTGTTCCTTTATTTGGGGGTGAGCATAGAAGAATTTACAGGGAAGATCAATTGGCCTACATCATTAGTGATGAAGAAGACCTCACCAACCATCCTATTTTTTTCCTTGACACCAATTTGGGATCCATCATATTTCATCTCACTGATGCTCCTGAAAGCCCTCTTAAAATCAGAAAATCGTCCATCACTTCTTGTGAAACCCCTCCTCCAACTACCCCTGTTTGGAAGATGTTCTTTGATGGAGCCTCTTCTAAGGAAGGTGTTGGTGCTGGAGTAATCTTCGTTTCACCTTATCAAGAGACTATACCTCTGTCATACAAGTTGGAATTTGAAGCCACCAACAATGTGACAGAGTATGAAGCTCTTGTTTTGGGTTTAAGGGCTGCAAAAGACGTGGGAATTGAAGAGATATCAATATTTGGGGATGCAGAGCTAATTATTCATCAGATCAAAAATATTTATCAAGCTAAGCACCCTAGGCTTATAACTTACAAAAATGAGGTGTGGGACCTAATTGACAGTTTCTTCTTAGCTTTCAACATTTCATTTATTCCAAGAAAGGAGAATACCATGGTTGATTCTTTGGCTGTTTCAACAATCCATTTCAAAGTCCCATTGCCACCTAAACTCAAATATGATGTGGAGGTGAAATATAGACCCTCTATACCTGACAATGTCAAGCATTGGAAGGTGTTTGCGGATGATCTTGAGATCAAAAAAATTCTTGAGTCTGTTGATGAATTCTTTGCATTACATATTGACCAAGATCATGATTCTGAAAGCAATCCTCATACTGATGTTTTTCTAAACAAAATTCCCAATCATCATGTTGTTCAACTACCTAGCAATCATATTCCGAAGGGACTAGTTCCTTTAGAAAGGTTGTTCGATGGGAATGATGTGGCAGTAAAGGTCAAAGGCTCAACTGATGATGTTGATATAACTGAGTACAATATTGGTATAGAGAAAGATCCCAAATTTGTCAAGTTGTCAAGAAGCTTGTCAAGAGAGCAAAGGGCCAAATATGCCGAGCTGTTAAAAGAGTTTGTTGATGTGTTTTCCTAGACATATGAAGATCTCAGGACATATGACACAAGTATCATTGAGCACAAGATCCCATTGAAGGAAGAGTCCAAGCCATTTAGGCAAAAGTTGAGACAAATAAATCCTATGCTGCTGCCCATTATGGAGAAAGAAGTAAAAAAGCTTTTGGATGCCCATATTATCAAATCTTTGAGGTATTCTGAATGGGTGGCCAAATTGGTCCCAACGAGAAAGAAAAATGGAGAAATCAGACTTTGTGTGGATTTTCGAAATCTGAACAAAAGATCTAAGAAAGAAAATTACTCCTTGCCCAAGATGGAACACATATTACAGAGGGTGACAAGGGCATCCAAAATGTCTATGATTGATGGATTTTTTGGCTACAATCAAGTCTCTATCTTGCCTAAAGACAGAGAGAAGACAACCTTCACCACTCCTTGGGGTACATTCATGTATGCTAAGATGCCCTTTGATGCAGGCGTAACTTTTCAGTGAGCCATGGACATAGATTTTAATGGATAAAAGGACAAGTTTGTGGTCATTTATTTGGACGACATAACAATGTTCTCAAAATTTGATGAAGAACATCATGACCATTTGAAAAGAGTCTTTTTGAAATGCAAAAAGTTTGGTCTATTGTTAAATCCAAAGAATTCATTATTTGCCATGAAAGAAGGGAATCTGTTGGGGCACATTGTGTCAGTTGAGGGGGTAAGGATTAATCCAAGCAGGGTAGAAGCTATTAAAAATTTGTCACCCCCTAGATTTAATAAAGAAGTTCAGTCCTTCTTGGGAAAAATTATTTTTTTGAGAAGGTTTGTTTCAAATTTTGCTAAGCTGGTAAATTTTATCACAACCATGCCGAGGAAGGGAAATGAGATCAAGTGGACTTCTGAAGCTCGTAATTCTTTCAATCAGATAAAGAAGGCCTTGACTGAAGCACCTGTTCTTATCAGTCCTGACTACTCCAAGGAGTTTCTGATTTTCTCTTTTGATTCATCTGACACAATAACATCTGTTTTATTGCAGAAGAATGTTGAAGGATCAGAGCAACCCATTTCCTTTTTTAGTAGGGCACTGAGAGATGCTGAAATAAAACATGACATCATGGAAAAGCAAGCCTATGTGTTGGTTAAATCTCTCAAAGATTTCAGAGTTTATGTGCCACATTCAAAAGTCATTGCATATGTCCCTTCAACTTCTGTGAAGGAGATCCTCATTCAGCCTGACATAGATGGAAGAAGGAGAAAGTGGATTTCCAAGATCCTTGAATTTGATCTTGAAATAAAGCCTACCAAATTGGTTAAAGGTCAAGGTTTAGCTAGGTTACTGGCTGAGTCTAATTGTAAAGCCTTGGGGGTCAATTTCATCAACATTTGTTCAGAGAATCAGCAAGCTGAGTTGTCTTATGAAGATCCTCAAGTCACACCCCCATTGGCAGGATGCATTTGGTATAAATACATTATATTTTTCCTACAAAAGTTGCAGCCTCCTGATGGCATGGAAAAGAGCAAGGTAAGAGTTTTGAAGCTCAAATCAATTAAATAGTGTCTGATTGATCAAGTCTTATATTGGAAAGACCCTTTAGGAGAGTTGTTGAGATGCCTAGACCCACATGAAGCCCAAAATATTATATATAATTTTCATGATAGTTTATGTGGGGGGAATCACTTCTGGAGAACCACAACCTATAAAATTCTTAGGGCTGGGTATTTTTGGCCTAGTCTCTTTACTGATGTCTGTGCAAATATCAGGGCTTGTGTTAAGTGTCAGAAATTCTCTGGAAAGAATCAACTCAAGTCTCTGCCACTAAAAACCGTGGTGGTTTCAGGGCCCTTTCAGCAGTGGGGCCTAGATTTTATTGGGGAAACTTATCCTGCTTCAAGTGGTTAGCATAGGTGGATCTTGACTTCCACAGACTACTTTACCAAGTAGATAGAGGCCATCCCCACAAGAAACGCTTCCCACAAAGTAATCATCAGTTTTCTTGAGGATATTATGGCAATATTTGGTTGTCCAAACAGAATGGTCACGTATAATGCTGCAACTTTCAAGGCTGAACCACTGATTAAGTTTTGTGAACAGTTTGGAATCACATTGATTCACTCTACTCCTTACTACCCCCAAGGGAATGGACTGGCATCGTCCTCTAACAAGAGCCTTATTAAGATCATCAAAAGATTGTTAGAGCACAATAAGAAAGCATGGAATCGAAAGCTTAAATTTTCTTTATGGGCTGACCGAGTGACATCAAAGAGATATCTTGGTGTCTCTCCTTTCCAGCTTGTGTATGGATTTGAGGCCATATTTCCTTCTCAACTTGCCTTGCCTGTGGAAAAATTATTCCAAGACTACTAGAGAGAACCAGATGATATCATTAGAAGAATACAACAACTGGTAGAAGTGAAACAGACTAGGGAGCAACTACTGGACAAAGCACATGACCATCAACAGAAGATCAAGCAGGCCTTTGACAATAAGGTAAACAAAAAGGATTTCCAGTTGGGAGATCTAATACTGAAGTGGGATGCACCTAAACAAGATAAAGTCAAGCACAGTAAATTTGAGGCCTTATGGATCGACCCCTTCAAAGTTTCTGAGGTTTTTTGAAATAACACTTACAAGTTGCAGGATTTGGAGGATGCTGAAGTTTTTGGTAGCCCTGTAAATGGGCATTTTCTGAAGAAGTTTTTCACTTAAGCCATGAGTGGCTTCCCATGTCATTGTAAATATCATTTTTCTTTTGTTTTTGTTTTTTATAAAGTGACTCCACAACCCAACACTAAGGCACTGAAACTGCAAAAGGAGTTCTTAGAGCCTCACAGGGAGGTCTCTATCCCCCATGGAGCCTATATTTTAACACATGAATTTACAACGTACTTCATAGGAATCAAGCAGTAATTAAGGTTTACCCTCAGGAGAATTGTGGTGTAAATCATGTGGCATTCTGCCCATGATTTCCATAGGAAGAATGAAAGTGTTTGAGGTTTGAACAACTCAAGCACCCTCAAAATCCAGTCAAAGGGTGTGTTTTCAACCCCTTGGTCAAAAGTTCTCACATAAAATTGTCAAGGGCCACAGGACGCAGCCATGAGCGCAAAGCACAACACTTAGAGCAGTCTAATATGAACTCAAATCAAGCGAGCGAGCAAGTTTAGTTTTCAACGAAGGAGATTCCATTCGAAATTAAGATTTACAGAGCCTCGAGGCGTTAAGATTGACTTGAAGAAGTCATGGGCACTGCCTAGAAACATTCATGGGTGTCAGGCTTCGTCCTGATCCCAATGAAGGAATTTATTGAAGATAGAGGCGACAATTGAGACCTCGTCTCACCCGATAAATGGAAAGTGTTGCAGAGAGAAGCCATGAAGGCAGACTGTCCACCCAAAGCTTCCTCCTGGATGGATTTTCCTGTAAAACTCATAATTGCGCTTGTCTCACATCTGACATGAGAAGACCTGCATAGTCTGACAGAGCAGGTGCCAACTGGAAACTTTGAATGCAGGGGCCCAATCACGTTCTTGGAAGTTGCAACAATTTTTAGTATATATAGGCAGTTTTGATATTTTGTTAAGGTCGATGGTTGAGCTACGCTTTCGTAT
>JASDQU010013878.1:54172-80399 GCA_032191745.1 Picea mariana | reverse complement strand
GTGATAGAAGTTAGAATTTTACCGATCTAGAATTTTGCTAATACAAAAAAATTTGAGCTGATTCAACTGAACAAAATCTGAAGGATTATTCCATCCTGCATAAATTTGAATTCTAATGAAATTCTGAACATATTTGAAACATTCACCATTCCTATCCAATTTAAAATATATATATATCTTTCTCTACACGATTAACACTTACTGCGTGTAAGATTGCTGTCGTTTCCCTATCGCAGATCTTGACACAATAAGCAGGCTCTTTTACAGGTAGCTGGCCCAAACAAGCGTGGGATAAACAGCGAAGAACATAGGCCTGTACAGACGAAGGTCCACCACCGAGGCTAGAACGTCACGCCGCGTTTACTAGAAGCATTACCACATTTGAGTGCATGGTATTAATTTTATAAGAGGGGGAAAATCTATCATAATTTAGAATGTCAAATTGGTAGTGAGGACAGTAATCAATCGCCGCTATCCTCCAATGCAGGTTTACTCATCACCCTTAATTAAGGAAAACCAAACCACCTAAAATAACCTGTTGGTAGGTTGGATATTGAGTTGTTAACCTACATCTAAGAAAGAGCTCTTAGCCAAGCAGAAGCAGTTTTAGACCATACTGAGGGTCAATTGGCCCATAGTATTAATACCCTCCAAATGATCCTGATTTGTACATTTATTATTATTAAATATTTGAGTACATTTATTATTATTAAATATTTGATTTTAAGAGTAATGTAAGTACTTTTTGATAACCACTTTTTGACGTGTCAATGGAGTAATGTAACAAATGTGAGTACTTTTTGATAACCAATTCAATTGGATTGACTTGTCAATGGAGTAATGTAATAAATGTGAGTGCTTTTTTATAACCATCTCAAGTGGATTCACAGGTCAATGGAGTAATGTAATAAATGTGGGTACTTTTTGATAACCACCTCAACTGGATTGACTTGTCAATGGAGTATTGTAATAAATGTGAATCCTTTTTAATAACTACCTCAAGATTGACTTGCCAATAGAGTAATGTAATAAATGTGAGCACTTAAAGTTTGCCCTTTAAGGGAGAAAGATGGAAATAGACCTTGTTAGAATAAGTATAATTCCCACTTCCATTTAATATTGAAGTATTGTTTTTTAATTCCATGGAACAACATGATCCAAAATCAATGCCTAGTACCCTTTGGCAACCCCTTACACAATAAGGTGTCAAATGAACACATTTTGGAATGTTATTTGGTACTTAGAATTTTAACCCCTTACACAATAAGGTGTCAAATGAACACATTTTGGAATGTTATTTGGTACTCAGAATTTTAATATGCAGGGGAAAGGAGTACAAGCTTACTTTGAATAGGAAGTCTCTTGAATTCTATACCCATTAAATGATTAATATCAACCATTTATGGCAAAATGACTAAAACATTAAGGTAAATATTATACGATAGTCTAAATATTATACTTTTTGAACCTTTTCTGGTTGTGTTTTCTGATTAGTTTTGTCCATAAATCGGTTAGAAATTCAAAAGAATTAATGAAATTGCAGATAGCAATTGTTGAGATTGCAGAATTCGGGTGGATTAGGATTTTTTCAAGGTGTTGGATCCATCTTTGCATTCAAAAATGCAATTTAAACAATTGAAAATTATGATTTCACCTACAATTGGATTGTTGGATTCCGATGATAATTGCTCGAAAAGGTAAAAAAGTCTAATGTTTAGACTTGTCCATTGTTAGTGGACTATAATTATGACATCATTCGTGGTTGTGAATATTAATTGTAAGTCAAATCATATATGGTAATGAAAGTTGACTTTGTCAAACATATAAAGAATTAATTAGTTAATGATCATGGAGAGTGAAATAAGGATCATGAGCTTTTAAGCCTAGTGATTGTAACACCTGTTTCCCAGTCTGTAAACATAACTATATGGGCCAAGCAACTATGGAAAACTTAAAAGTGTGAATGTTTGATTTGATGGACCTTGTGTAGAAGGTCGATGAATGTAAATTCTGATTATTTTAATAGAAAATGGTTACGTGTTGCATGACCGTTGAAAGAGGGGATGTGCTAAGAAAGAGACCACGAAATGTTGTGAAAGGTGGTGGAGGGGACCAAGAATGGTTGCGTTAACCTCCACCGAACCAGTACCATGCTGGAATTAATTTGCTCAGATCAGAACAACCCTCTGACGATGAATGAATTCCCATCAGGTTGGTAGGTGGGAAGCCCCCCCTCAAGAGTTAATGAGGGATGGGGCAGACTGCCCATTAGTAAGGCTTCCGGACCTGACCACGGCCTAGGGGATTCGAGCCACACACAATATTGCTGAGGGAGGCAAGAAAGGAAGCATGGTGGACAGAGGGAGACTTGCGGAAAAATGCAGAGACGAGAGCGGAAACTCTCGGGTCCGAGGAAGGATTGAAAGAGGAACAGTGAGTTCTAATCACAGAAAATAGAGATTGAACTAGGAGAAGGAGAGTAACCTTCGTTCTTATCTATTTATGTATTGGGAGAAGGAGAGTAACCTTCATCCCTAACTTTCGTTGAGCTGGAAGTAAGAGATTGAATATCAAAGCATCGTGGCTTAAGCTCAGGGTGGCCAGTGATAAATCTATTGGGAGTGACTGAGCATATGGTTGGGTGGAAACGAGCACCCCTTTCAGCAGTCGCATCACACTCTGTGGTTCTAATAATTGTTTTCTTGCCTTATGTTTTGAATTGTAAATAATGGATGCATGTGAGTATTTACATGTCTATAAGGATTCTTCTCTATATTAAATGATTCAGTTATAAGTATGTGTTCATTTCCTTGGGTAACTATATCTCAGCTTGATTCTCCATACACCCCAGTCTAATCACCCGAAGGCGTTTTCCCCCAGAATTTACATCGTCATTCCAGAGTCGGAGCCAGCCTCTGGGCATATCTATCGATTTGGTAACCTCACGAGTTACTTTGCCCCGATTCAGAGGTTAAAGCTATGTGAGTTGGGAAGGTGTTCCCTTTAGACTAGTAGTTTAGGAGACTTTGAACTTGTGCTTATTTCCTTAACTAGAAACTCGACTAAGAGCGAAGATCATAGCCCCAGAGTTTTATAAAGATCCACGTGACCTGGGTCTAGGAACCTTGGAGCTCGAAGCTCTAAGATGTCAAATTGTATGATGGTCAAGTTGAACCCCCGCAATTGTTAAGCACCGTTGGTCTATGAATGGAGATCGAGGGTGGGGGATCACTACAGAGCGCGAAGGTGTAGGTAGCAAATGCGCTAGTTCGCGGCCCACAATTCACCCTTGTCGTTGATCTCGATGGGCTGGAAGATCAATGATTCTGGTTATACTAGGATCGAGCGAGCACTTTCCAGATTACAGAGGTTGAACTCTCTAGTAAAGAGCCCACATGTTGGGGCCACATAATTTCTGTGAAACGTCAATTGCCGTTGACCTTCGATCTGAGGTTAACGTGGTCCCTGAGATGCAAGGAGTGCGTGGGATGACAAAAACCTTCAAATAGATCAAGCTCAAAAGAGATAGCACTTATAGGAGCGCAAACGAGATCCCAGAGTCAGATTTGTAAAGAGAACAAAGGTTTGGAAGCTTTGGAAGCAGATAAATATTCTAGGCAAGGGGGGGGTTATCAGAAGCTCAGGAGGAAGAACGACTGTGATCGTTGGATCATAGTGGAAAGAAACCAAAAATCGTCGGATCAGAAGGAAGTGCATGAGCATTAGCATTTTGCGTATAGGTTAGAGAGACTCTATCAGGGTTTGAAACTTGAGATTCTCGAAGTTCGAAGCTCCGGAACGCCGAAGTGGAATCTCAAGCATTTGATCACCCAAATAGACCTGAGACGTTAGATCATCTAAAGTGAACCTCAGACGTTGGATCGGTCAAGCGAGCGTGAACCGTAAGATATCACGAGTTCATAAGGAGGCGAGTTTAAAACTTGAGACTCCTGAAGCATGAATAGCTGGAGAGCCGGAGCATATCTGGACCTTTGAATCCAGGAGGGTACGTGTCAACAGGTCGGAAGATCTAGAAGAAGGCGGAGGTTGAGACTTGAAAAACCCGAAGCCGAAAGAGCCGAAGGAATGTGAGTCATTGATCTGTGAGGAGACACTTGTAAACAGATCTCGAACTTCAGGGAAAAGATGAAGTGGGTTTTCAATTTGAGAACTGAAATCGCCGGAGCGCGGAGACCCAAAGCCCCGCAATAAGATCTAGACCGTGAGATCTAAGGGAGATGTGGCGCGAATATGTAAACTCCAGGTAAAGTCCCAAAGTGATTTGTAGACACCAGATTTAAGTGGAACGTGGCGTAGATCCATACACTTCGGGTAAAGTCCCGAAGTAATGCTCGGTCGTTGGATCAGGAGGACACGCGTCGGTGGATCTTAGACTCCGGGTCAAAATCCGTTGGGAAAAGGAGGTTTGAGATTTGAGATCTCAGAATTCCGAAGATCTGAGGGGATCTCGACCATTGATCGAGAAGCGGGTAGCAGGACCGTTCATCTGAGTGAGAGGTCAAATATTCGAAGGGGGAGCAAAACCGTTGATTGAGTAGGACAGGTGTCCATGGATCGTCAACTTCAGAGGATTGACGTGCGAAAGGTAACTGGGTTTGAGATTTCAAATCCCCATAGTCCGAAATTGCGAAGAGATCTCGATCGTTGATTCAGAGGGAGCAGACCTGGCCCGCAGATTTGTGAGGCATAGATCTGAATCACCGATTTAGTCGTTATCGTCAAGATAGTGAGATCGAAAATCCTATAACATTTTGGGGACAGGAGTTGCGAGGAGTTTAATATATCGAAGGCAGGCTGCAATTCAAACCGTGGTTTCACCAAGAGGACACGTGGAGGTTGTAGTAGCATTGCAGTCCCAAAAGTAGTTTAACTCCAAACCACTCATGGGTGTGACCACAATCGCGTGGTCATTACTCGAGGGTCACACTCAAGAGAAGGCTTATCTGAGAAGGAGCTATCGCTCAACACTCTAAGTTTTCGCTGAAGCGTTAAGGAGAAGGTCATGGGTATCACAAGACCTGCAACAGAGGCCGAAAGGGCCTGTGTCTGATTTAGAGGTGAGACTATCATGGTCTCAAATCCTCGTTTGATTTAGACTCGAAGAATCTTGACCAAAGGCTCGGGCTGAGTCCTAGAGTTTCCAAATTAGAATCCGTAGACAGAAAGAGGATTTGTTCCTTTAAGGAGGACAAAACAATTAACTTCGCTTTTATTTTTCCTTTGCCCCATCTTGGGTGTGTTACAAATTGGTATCAGAGCATGGTTACAACACTTGGTTTGCTTGGGCTCATGGACGAGTCACGTAAAAACCCTATTTGGAGTACTTTTAAAGAGTGACACTCTACCTTACCTCTTTCTTAAAAATTATGATTAAAAATGTTATTAAAGAAAATAATGAAACTTTCTACTGTGTGTATGCATTTAAGAAATTGAATTGTGTATCTTTCATGAACTAATGAATGAATAGCTAACACTAAGTGTTTTGTCAACACTCGAGCAGTCAGTAAATCACGGGAAAAATCCAATACTAAAGGATGGTGATGTGTCATGAAGTGGGGGATGGCTCCTGCAATAGAGACAAAGAATCTGACGAAAGGAGGGCGATGGAAACCCCTTCAGATTTGGTTGAAACTGTAAGGAGACTTGGGGCCTAATTACAGAGTTGCAAGGCTGACAACGAGAGATTGATAAAGGAGCAAGAAAAATAGACAGAAATTAACGTGGTCTTGCTGCAGAGCTTATTCAACATACAGAAGCAACTGCAACATGAACCTGCAACCAGTCATGTGGATTGACGACATAAGAAGAGAAGTCAAAGTCGACCTGAGATTCGAAAACATGACTCCATAAGTGACCACACTAGGAAAAGTACCTCAAAGAAGGCCTAGCCTGGAGGCAAGGGACACTCATCGGTAGAGTACTCTAGAAAGGAAGCTGGTAACTCTAAAGGATCTTCTGGTAGTAGAGCCAACTCACATTCTTGAAGAAAAGGAAAGAAGTGGAAGCATTCCAAAAATCATGACCCTGAAGAATTCAAGAAAGCCAAACCACCCTCTTTCGATGGAGAGATTAAGAAGGGAGAGGAGGCTGAAGCCTGGCTGCTTGGTTTAAAGAAATACTTCAGAGTCCATGACTACTCTGAAAACTTGAAGGCTCGAATAACCATCTTCAACCTGAATGGGAAGGCTTCCATTTGGTGGGAATACCTTAGGAATGTGAAAGGAGTCCATGAGAAGGACTTGTCATGGAAACACTTCGAGAAACACTTCAGGAAGTAGTATTTGTCAGAGAAATACATGGATGGGAAGACTAAGGAGTTCTATGAACTCAGGTTGGGGCAAATCACCATAGACAAATTTGTCAATAAATTCCTTGAACTACTGAGGTATGTACCCTACATAAAAGATGAAAAAGTAAAAATGCATTGGTTCATTAGTGGGTTACCCCAGACCTACCGGGATAGGATTGAGTTCGACGAACCAAATACCTTTGAAGAAACTATTCGGAAGGCGAGGTATTGTTATGAACATTTTGGGAGTAAGATAAAACCTCGCGAGGACTGGAAGACTAGGAGTAGTTCAAGATTCCAGAAGAAAGGGTTTAAATCCTCAAGATTCATGAAATATGGAAAGGATTCTAGAAGGATCCTTCCTACTAGAAGTGTATATCAACAAAATTTCCCCTCTCAAAGTAGAAATAAACCTTTTCATATAGCCCTAGGAAAGACTGATAACCTAAAGAAGGAACCCTTAAAATGTTGGGGATGTGGAGACAATCATAAATTTAGGGACTGCCCAGACAGACAACATAAAAGTAAGAGGGTCTACAATATCCAAGAAGCTATCACCATCAATGATGTAGCTAGGAGCATACCACGAATCTATGCAGCCTTGGACAATAATCAAGCCGACCACCAAGCTTCAGTAGTGGAGCTGGAAGGTATGATCGCCAACCATATAGTTTCTATTTTAATTGACCTGGGTTATAATTTGAGTTATATGGCCCCTCAGACTATTGATAAGTGTAAACTGCAACCAATTAGACATGTTAAACCATGGTTGGTGAAATTAGCCACTGGGACCAAAAGAAAAGTGGCAAAGGTCATACCATCCTGTCAATTCATCATGGGTGGATTGCCCACGCAAGCGACCCTTAACGTACTTCCCCTAGGATCTTATGACTTATTCATTGGTATGGATTGGTTGGCTGCTTACAAAACAAAATTGGACTGTTATCATAAAACTTTAGAATGTGCAAATGAAGAAGGAAGAAAGATGACCCTCCAAGGGATTCAAAATCCTGTTTCAGTGAGACAAATATTAACCCTTCAAAAGAAAATGTATTGTAGAAAGGGATGTTCCTTATATGCCATACAGGTACTGGAATCTATTGAGAATGACAAAACAAACCTAGAGGACCACCCCATATTAATAGAATACAAGGACGTGTTCCTAGAAGAGGTACCAGGTCTACCTTCAAGAAGGGATATTGACTTCTCGAAAGAACTTACCCCAGGAGCGGTACGAACATCTAGAACGACATATATAATGAGCACGCTAGAGCTGGTTGAGCTCAAGCTACAGCTAAAGGAGATGATGGACAAAGGCTACATCCGACCTAGTGTATCTCCGTGGGGAGCGCCCATCTTGTTTGTGAAAAAGAAAGATGGTACACTCCGACTGTGCATAGATTACATAAAAATCAATAAGGCAACCATAAAGAACAAGTACCCCTTACCAAGAATCGATGACCTGTTCGACCAATTGGGAGGTGCTTCCATGTTCTCAAAGATCGACTTAAGGTCTAGATACCACCAAGTCCGAATTAAGGATGAAGACATCCACAAAACAACCTTCAGGATGAGGTATTGTCACTATGAATTCCTGGTGGTTCCATTTGGGTTAACCAATGCCCCCGCCACTTTTATGTTCTTGATGAATAATGTACTCAGTAAATTTCTGGACAAATTTGTAATGGTTTTCATCGATGATATCCTAATCTACTCCAAGAATAGGGAGGAGCACAAAGAACATCTTAGACTCGTACTTCAAGTACTAAGATAGCATCATCTCTACGCTAAGTTTAGCAAGTGCGATTTCTTTCAGAGGCAAGTCCATTACTTGGGCCATGTCATATCTAAGGAAGGGGTGGCAATAGACCCCGACAAGATCAGATCTATTATGGAATGGCCTACCCCGAAGGATGTATCTGATATTAGATCCTTCATGGTCTTAGCAGGATACTATAGAAGGTTCATAAAAGGGTTTTCCAAGATTGGTTGTCCAATCACTTCCCTTCAGAAAAAGGGGATTAAATTAATTTCGACATCAAAATGTGAAGAAAGATTTCAGGAACTAAAATACCTCCTGACCCATGCACCTGTGCTAAAGATTGCAGACTCGGATAATGATTTTCTTGTGTGTACAGATACCTTCAAGGAAGGACTCGTAGGAGTCCTTATGCAAGAAGGACGTGTAATTTGCTACACGTTGAGGAAGTTAAATTAGCATGAGATCAATTATGTGACCCATGACCTAGAGTTGGATGCCATAGTACATGCTTTAAAAATGTGGAGGCACTACCTCCTGGGTAGGAGATTTGTTCTTATGACAGACCATTGTGGATTGAGACACCTGTTTGATCAACCAAAACTCAATTCCAGACAACCTAGGTGGATGGCTCTCCTAAGTGAATTCAATTTCGAAATCAAACACATAAAAGGAAAGGAAAATAGGGTGGTCAATGCCCTTAGCAAAAGTATAAAAACGATTCATCTAGCAGCAGTAAGCACTTGTGAAATGGATGTCAAGGAAAGAGTAAGGAATTCACAAGAGACAGATGTATTCTTCAAGACCGTGACTTCATACCTAAGGCAAGAGCCTACAGGGATAAATTATGAAGGCTACTAGATGCTCGAGGAAGGGTTGATAACTTACAGCAAAATATTGTATATTCCAAACTATGACGACTTGAAGAGGTTCATAATGGATGAACTGCATAAGAGACCATATACTGGTCACCCAGGATATCAGAAGATGATCACGACCACTAGGAAACAATTCTATTGGTCTGGGTTGAAGAAATACATAATTAACTATCTAGCTAAGTGCCTAGAATTCCAGCAAGTTAAGGCAGAGCACCGACATCCAGTAGGATTATTACAGCCCCTACCGATCCCTGAATGGAAATGGGAAACCATATCCATGGATTTCATCACCGGATTACCAAGTTCAACCAAGAAAAATGATGCCATCATGGTCGTGGTGGACAAACTGAGTAAGTCTGCTCATTTCATCCCTGTCAAGTCAACTTGCAAGGCAATAGATATTTCCAACATCTTCATGAAGGAGATATTCAGACTGCATGGCATGCCCAAGGAGATTATATCTGACAAAGATACCAAGTTCACTTTGAACTTTTGGAAATCCCTAATTGTCGGTTTGGAGACAAAATTGTTATTCAACATAGCTTATCACCCCCACACTGATGGACAGATAGAAAGAGTGAACCAAATAGTAGAAGACATGCTAAGGATGCATGTAATGCATCAGCCTAAGAAGTGGGAGGACTACCTACCATTGGTCGAGTTTTTCTACAACAACGGTTATCAAGAATCCTTGAAGATGAGCCCTTTTGAAGTCATCTATGGTAGACAGTGCAAGATTCATATCAGCTAGAGCAATCCAGTGGACAAAATTACAATCGGACCCGACATGCTGAAAGAAATGGAACAACAAGTGGTTTAGATAAGACAAAATCTGAAGATTGCTCAGGATAGATAGAAAAGTTACGCCGACAGAAAGAGAACTCCCAGAGAGTTCAAGACCGGAGACCATGTCTATCTCAGAGTTAGATCCAGGAAGATTTCCCTGAGAATGGGAGCCTGTGCCAAGTTGGCACCTCGGTATTGTGGACCCTTTGAAGTCCTAGATAGAGTGGGACCTATAGCCTATAGGCTAGCACTTCCTCCCACTGTAAAGGTACATAATGTTTTTCATGTTTCATTATTGAAGAAATATGTACATGACATTAATCATATAATTGACTGTTCTGTGATCCAGGTGGAGCCGGAGGAAGAATTCCTACCAGAACCCAATGCATATTAGACAGGAAGGAAACGTCACTCAGGAACTGAACCATTGCATAGGTCAAGGTGCAATGGAAACACTTTGGCCCAAATGAGGCTACGTGGGAAATGGAGGATGCCATGAGACAAACATATCTGATTTTGTTTACTTCTGTACATACATATCATGTTGATAGATAGAACATTGAGGACAATGATTCCTTTAAGGGGGAGAGAATTGCAACACCATGTTTCCCCCAGTCTGTAAATATATCTATATGGGTTGAGGAACTATGGCGAACTTAAAAGTGTGAATATTTGATTTGATGGACCTAGTGTGGAAGGTCGATGAATGTAAATTCTGATTAATTTAATAGAAAATGGTCATGTGTTGCATGATCGTTGAAAGAGGGGATGTGCTAAGAAAGAGACCACAAAATGTTGTGAAAGGTGGTGGAGGGGACCAGGAGTGGTTGCGTTAACCCCCACCGAACCAGTACCATGCTAAAATTAATTTGCTCATATCAGAACAACCCTCTGACGAGGAATGAATTCCCATTAGGGTGGTAGGTGGGAAGGCCCCCCTCAAGATTTAATGAGGGATGGGGAAGACTGCCTATCGGTAAGGCTTCTGAACCTGACCATGGCCTGGGGAATTCGAGCCACATGAAATCTTGTTGAGGGAGGCAAGAAAGGAAGCATGGTGGACAGAGGGAGACCTGGAGAAAAATGCAGAGACAAGAGCGGAAACTCTCGAGTCCAAGGAAGGACTGAAAGAGGAACAGTGAGTTTTGATCACAGAAAATAGAGATTGAACTAGGAGAAGGAGAGTAACCTTTGTCCTTATCTATTTTTGTATTGGGAGAAGGAGAGTAACCTTCATCCCTAACTTCCGTTGAGTTGGAAGTAAGAGATTGAATCTCAAAGCATCGTGTCTTAAGCTCAAGGTGGCCATTGATAAATCCATTGGGAGTGATCGAGCCTATGGTTGGGTGGAAACGAGCGCCCCTTTCAGCAGTCACATCACGCTCTGTGGTTGTAATAAGTGTTTTCTTGCCTTATGTTTTGAATTGTAAATAATGGATGCATGCGAGTATTTACATGTCTATAAGGGTTCTTCTTTGTATTAAATGATTCAGTTGTAAGTATGCATTTGTTTCCTTGGGTACCTATATTTCAGCTTGATTCTCCATACGCCCCAGTCTAATCACCCGAAGGCATTTTTCCCAGGAATTTACATCGTCATTCCGGAGTCAGAGCTAGCCTCTGGGCGTATCTACCGATTTGGTAACCTCACGAGTTACTTTTCCTTGATTCAGAGATTAAATATCTGTCAGTTGGGAAGGTGTTCCCTTCAGACCAGTAGTCTAGGAGACTCTGAACTTGTGCCTATTTCCTTAACTAAAAACCCGACTAAGAGAGGGGATCATAGCCCTAGAGTTTTATAAAGATCCATGTGACATGGGTCTAGGAACCTTGGAGCTCGAAGCTCTGAGATGTCAAATTCTATGATGTTCAAGTTGAACCCCCTCAATTGTTATGCACCGTCGATCTATGAACGAAGATCAAGGGTGGGGGATCACTGTGGAGTGCGAAAGTGAAAGTAGCGGATGCATTAGTTCACGGCCCACAATTCACCCTTGTCGTTGATCTCGATGGGTTGRAAGATCAACGATTCCAGTTAGAATAGGATCGAGTGAGCACTTTTCAGATTGTATAGTTCGAACTCTCTGGTAAAGAGCCTGCATGCAGGGGCCCCACAATTTCTGTGAACTGTCAATCGTTGTTGACCTTCGATCTGAGGATTATGCAGTCCCTGAGATGCAAGGAGCACATGGGACAACAAAAACATTGAAAGAGATCAAGCTCATAAGAGATAGAGCTTATAGGAGCGCAGATGAGATCCCATAGTCGGATTCGTAAGGAGAACAAAGGTTTGGAAGCTTTGGAAGCAGATAAATCTTCCAGGCGGGGGGAGGATATCAGAAGCTCAGGAGGAAGAATAACCGTGATCGTTGGATCATAGTTGAAAGAGACCAATAGTCGTTGGATTAGAAGGAAGTGGATGAGCCTTAGCATTTCACGTACAGGCGAGAGAGATTCTATCGAAGTTTGAAAATTGAGATTCCCAAATTCTGGATCTCCGGAATGCTGAAGTGGAATCTCAAGCATTTGATCATCCGAAAATACCTAAGACATTAGATTGTCTGAAGTGAACCTTAGACATTGGATCAATCAAGCGAGTGTGAGTCGTCATATATCACGAGTTCATAAGGAGGGGAGTTTGAAACTTGAGACTCCCAAAGCACGAACAGCCGAAGAAATGGAGAATATCTGGACCGTTGAATCCAGGAGGGTACATGTTAACAGGTCAGAAGATCTAGAAGAAGGCGGAGGTTGAGACTTGAAACACCTGAATCCTGAAGAGTTGAAGGACCCTGAGTTGTTGATCTATGAGGAGACACTTGTAAATATATCTTGAACTCTAGGGAAAATATGAAGTGGGTTTTCAGTTTGAGAACTAAGATCGACGGAGCGCGGAGACTCGAAGCCCTGGAATAATATCTGGACCATGAGATCTAAGGGAGATGTGGCACAAATCTGTGAACTCCAAGTAAAGTCCCGAAGTGATTTGTAGCCACCAGATTTAAGAGGAACATGGCGTAGATCCATACACTCTAGGTAAAGTCCCGAAGTAATCCTTGGTTCTTGGATTAGGAGGACACGCATCGATGGATCTTAGACTCCGGGTAAAAGGCCATTGGGAAAAAGAGGTTTGAAATTTGAGATCTTAGAAGTCAGGAGACCCGGAGGAGGTCTCGATCGTTGATCGAGAAGCAGGTAGTAGGACCGTTGATCTGAGTGAGAGGTCAAATGTCTGAAGGGGGAGCAGAACCATTGATTAAGTAGGATAGGTGTCCGTGGATCGTTAGCTCCAGAGGATTGATGCGCGGAAGGAAACTGGGTTTGAGATTTCAAATCCTAGGAGTCTGGAATTGTGAAGAAATATCGACCGTTGATTCAGAGGGAGCAGACCTGGCCCGTAGATCTGTAAGGTGTATATCTGAATCACCAATTTAGTCTTTATCGTCAACATCATGAGATCGACGATCCCGTAACATTTTAGGGACATGATTTGCGAGGAGTTTAAGATATCGAAGGTAGGTTGCAATTCAAATCATGGTTTTACCAAGAGGACACGTGGAGATTGTTGTAGCATTGCGAGCCCAAAAGCAGTTTAACTCCAAACCGCTCATGGGTGCACCTGCAATTGTGTGGTCATCGCCCTAGGGTCACACTCAAGAGAAGGCTTATCTAAGAAGGAAATATTTCTCAACACTCTGAGTTTTCACTAAAGCATTACGGAGAAGGTCATGAGTATCATTAGACTTCCAACAGAGGCCGAAAGGGCCTGTGTCTGATTTAGAGGTGAGACTATCATGGTCTCAAAGCCTCGTTTGATTTAGACTCAGAGAATCTTGACCGAAGGCTCGGGCTGAGTCTAGGACTTTCCAAATCAGAACCCATAGACATAAAGAGGATTTGTTCCTTTAAGGAGGACGAAACAATTAACTTCACTTTCATTTTTCCCTTGCCCCATCATGGGTGTGTTACAGTGATCAAGGTTGATGATGTCAAAATAGTGATGGTAAATTGTTGTAAAGGAAGTGGAAAGTTAGTTGGAGGTGTCTTTCATTGATGGCATGCAAGGGGTAGACCCGAGGTTAATCATTCAAATACCAACAAAACCCTTAGATACCGATCCTTTCGGCATCACCTACAAAGAAAGTGAAGTATCACCCGAGGCATGTAGAAGGGCTGTAGGAACCAAGGTTCTTAAGTGATGAGGGGAAGTGAGGCATCCTTCAGGTCCTTGCTACCATTTACTCGTGTGCGTAGTTCTCATGGCCTAATAGATACTTTATCATTAATCATAATCTATGCACGACATTATAAAATCATATATGAGCCATGTATTCAACATATACCATAAAACATCATAAATTACAACCACATCATAACACAAATATTTACGTGGTTCACCCAGCTTGGTCTACGTCCACAACAGATATATTATTATATTATTCATTAATATATTTCTTACAATTGCTCACTACGCTACAAGATATGCAACAATAACATCATCCAAAACCTGCCTAGTTGTTCTACTGCAATGCGAGTTCACTCCTTAGTCATCCCTCATATTTCTTTCTTCACTCAACTCCCTTACACAAAAAACACTAGGAACTTACACACACCATATCTTTACATCCTCAAAGAACCCTTTTACTTATTTATACATAATAATAGAGCTAAGCCCATTACAAAAGTGGACAAAGTGTCCCCCAAAAACCTGTTATAAAAGTGAAAAAGTGTCCCCAAATCCAATGGTTTATAACCGTTTTCCAMCTTTTGCATGTTTCTCCGTCGCGCTCTTTGACTCCTTGAAGTTTTCTCCCATCGCGCACTTTAGTCCATATTCTAATAGCCTTTTATCCTTCGAATTCCTTTTGTCATAGATCCCAAAACTTATCCAAAATACCTCTCCAAAAGGCCCCCAACACTCACATGTGGCTCATCCGAAGCCACTCAAGCCTGTTTSCAGTGCACCATGAATGCGTCGAAGGTCGCCTTCACTATTGCGGCCTTTTCATTTACCTCTAGTTCCTTTTGCAAAATTTGATCTATTGTTTAGCTATAATGTGAGCCTACACCTTCTCGACACCTTCTTCAGCTTCATGTTTGATGAGTCCTTGAGTCATTGCCACTTTGTATGCTTCTTCCTGTAAGACTTCTATATGTTGTGCGTGGTCCTGTTGTTCCGCCCTTAAGTGATTTATTTATGAATACAAATTTCGGTTCTTGTTCATCACAGTTACCACTTTTGTTGGTAGCAATGTGACCATTTCTACTTGTAATTTCTGCACCTTTCCCTTCACAGTCTGAATCTTCTAACTTATCATCTGTTGTACCATGTATTCATTTAGTAATTTCTAAACACCCATAGTCTTTGTATACAGTTGTGTTCACTCTACTTCTATATTATTTATACTCTCCACCGTTGTTGTCATAGTTTATTTCCTCCTCTCCCTCTTTTCAAGTGGATTACTTAGTGTTATGAGTGCTTCTAGATCTACTATGCATGTGCAAAAGCCCTGAATGGCTTCACTTATCTTAGTGACCTATTCTTCCATTGGAGCTTCCTTCTCGGCATGTGCCTCTGGGAGTTCTTGGTATACTCGCTCGAATTCATGCTGCATTCATTCTACTTTTTGTGTGGCCTCATCGTGCTCTTGTTTCACTTTGATGTACTCTTTCTCTAAGCCCACATTTTCTGCTATAATCTTTACTGTTTCACTAGATGTATTCTCGGCATGCACATTCAAATCTTGTGTTGTGCTCATTTGTAGCTCCTGCAAAACATCCATATGTAGTTGTGATAGCTCTAGATCTATGTGACCTATTTCCTTGGACTGATGTTGTATCTCAGTCATGGGGAACTTGACTGCCCCTATTTCTAGCTTAATTATCCTTCGTTCTCCAATGACTACCAAGGATTGGGAGATCATTGGTCCTGCCTCTCCAGTCTTGGTCATGCTAGTTGTTGGTTCCTCCTTTGTTTGTTTTCCTTGTACAATATTTGCAACTTCTAATATTTGTCACAATTCTTCCATCTATGCCTACATACGTTTGTTCATCTCTTCGTGTTGTGCACTGAAATGTGTCATCGGTGACTTCTTTTACCTGGTCACGTATCTTCCCCAAATATTATTCTGTCAATTCGTGAATGGTGACTTCCTTAATGACTTTGCACTTGGGATGTTGTTATCCAGGTCTCCCTATCGCTGGATATTTTCTCTTTCAGTCATTGCAGGGTGTTGGCGGTGGCATTGGCACCTGTTGTAACCTAGGTCTGCATCCCCTGGATCTCCTCTCTTTTTCCCTATGCCTTCATCAATTTTTCCTCTTCTAGTTGGTTAAGTCATTTTCTCATTACTGAGTGACTTGGTTCTTATTCGTTTCTTTTTGGTTTGAGTCTTTGCGCGTTTCTGTTATGTTTTTCTTGAAAGGATGAAATATATGTTGGATTTGGTTCAAATTAATTTTCATCATATTTTCCATTGATCCATCTCACCACAAGTCGATCAAGCCTTTTTATATACACAGGAAATTCCCATGGACAAACGCAACCATTCAGAATGGTCATTTTCAGGCCAGGATTGTCGAAATGAACAGGGAAATTTTCAATGGTAAAGATCCACCAAGCATATCATTTCAATGACTGTCATCCATTTAGGGGTGAAGAATCATGTGGAGTTTAACACCCCCCCTCTCTAATCTGCTTACTGCCTACCCCCCCCTCTCTAATCTGCTTACTGCCTACCCCCCCCTCTGAGTTCCTCCCGGGTTGCTTTTCAATACCGCCCCCTCTCGCCTTTCTCCACCTGTATCCTTCACTACATGTCTCCAACTCCATTCTCTCGATACCTCCATCATATTCACACCTCCTCTCAATTTGACATCTGTTTTCACACGTCATCTACCCTCGCGTCCATTCATCCCGTCTCTCGATTGGATGCCCGCCGCCGTGTCTCCCCTCATGCCCGTTGGACCGCCAACCATTCCAGTGAAGCTATTTCACATGTGTAGATGGCATATGATGAGGTCAGTATAGATTGCACTTGAGTTCCAAAATCTTAGACATAGACAGAGAGTTAAGTCTCAATCACAGGTCAACACAGATTAGTTCCATAAACACCTCCGCAAACTCTGCTCATGCAACTAGTTATCTCCAGTGGCCTCCAACATCTCGTAGACATGCCATCATTCAACAAAGAGCTCTACTCTATCAATCTGAGGCCTATTTTCATCCACTAAGTTCCTCCAACACATGCATCAGTTCTGTCGTAGAGACAATAGTAGTTCTACTTGATTAAGTCCAACATTTTCCTAGATTAGATGCAAGAGTGGTCTTTTGTGTGTGATAAGAACCACTCTTGTTGATTAAGTCCAGTTTCTTAGTAAAGTTAATTATTTGATTTACGAACAATTCCCTAAATTTAGGTCTCAGTACCCTAAGGACGAGATCCTCTGCAACTCTTTTAAATAGTTAGTTTTTGGATATTGTAAAGTTCAGATTTTTTGAGGAAGGAATAGCAATACAACAGATTGGTTGGGCCCATTTTATGCATGGATTAAAGATCTCTACCTTGTGAACATACTCTCGATGACAGTTTTTCATTCAAATCTTCATGTGTTTTTATTTTTATCTTGAATACAATTTGTTATTTGTGCAACGTACATTTCATTTCCTTTCAGCTATTGTATGACTTATTTTTACTGATATGCAATCTGTCAAACATCTAATGCTTTGGTGAAGATTTGTTTTCTGCAACCTGTGGGATTTATTGTGTTTGTCATTAGTGTGCCATCAACCAAGGAGGGCCCTCATCCATAATTTTATGCCAACCCAACCTTGCCTTTGTCTTGATAGAATAACCCTCTGACCAACCAAAAAAAAGTTAAAAGAAGCAATCATTCTAAACTGATAGGTGGCCTAGCTTTTCCCTTTAGCAATCAGGTGTAGACCATAGGACCAACATCTTTTGGCACTGTTGTGGGGGAATAGAGTAACGAAATATCTTTCCCTAGGAGAACGACAATTGATCAGCTCAGAACTTTGATGGTGAACAAAGATCAGACACCAACAGACTACCATATTTCACTTGGCGACTTCACAAAGTAAAACCTAAAGAAGAAGTATTGGTGCCCATAAAGGGATTCAACAGATCCAAATCTGAAAACAACAAAACCAAGAAGGTTGATTCTAACCCTGAGAATAACATAGTAGGCTCTGAGCTAGAAAGGAAACTAAGGAAATCCATTGTAGCTCAGATATATACTTCGCCCCTCAAGGGAAAAGCTGCACACCAAGAGAATACTTCAAACCATCATCACAAGCAGCTTGAATTTGCGATCCCTAAGAATCATAATTCCAAAGGGGCTCAGACATCTCCTAATCTTGATTCCACTTTAGCATCCAGTCCTACATCCACTCCTGTATCTCCCATAAATTTGCAGATTCATATTGTTCAAGTCATAGCCGTTACTAGGATGGATGTCATAATTGCTGCCAGATATTCCCCCTTAGTGCTACCTATAGTTTTACATGCACTCCCAACCACAAACTACATGAAATATCTGCCAAGATATAATGGGGAAGGTGAAATAACTGCTGAAGAACATCTGGTATCCTTTTACAGCTTTGTAGACAAATTTAACATTGATTATTCAGATGCATGGATGAGGTTGTTCGTATAGAGTCTGGATGGGGAGGTTAGAAAATGGTTCAAAAGTCTTCCTCTAGCCTCCATTGCAGATATTGAGGCATTAGATGAAGCTTTTATAAAGCAATGGGGAGATAGGAGGGATTATCTCTATTACATCACTGAATTTGGGGCTCTAAAGAGAAAGAATGGTGAATCTATTTCAAACTTCACCAAGAGATTCAATAAAATGTATGGTAGAATCCCAGATGAAATCAAACCAACTGAAGCCTCTGCCAAGATCACTTATGCTAATGCATTTGATGCAAAATTCTCCCTCCTCTTGAGAAAGAGAAGATCAACCATGCTGTTATCCATGTAGGAAGAAACCATTGAAGTTGAATCTAATATTTTGGCATCAGATAGATTAAAGACTAGATCTGATAAAGAGAAGAAAAAACATAGAGAGGATGCCCCTACCTCCTCTAAACTAGCTACATCTGATCCCAAACTTGAAGAGATGACTAAGACTTTGAAGTATCTGGCTTCTGAGATAGCTAAGCTAAAATGGGAATCCAAACAACCAAAATAACTTTTCAAGGGCTTGGTAATAGAAATCAGAACCAATTCAGAAGGCCTAATGATGCTCCTCAAGTAATGCAGAGATAAAGAAGAAATGCTGATGATCAAAGGGCAGTGCCCCCTTTCCAAAGAAATCAGATTGAGGAGATAGATGCAAACAATGATGTTGTGGACGATATTGTTGTGCTTTTCATTGAGACATATTATTATACCAATCACTTAACACAACAAGAATATGAGGTAGAACAATTATCAAATCAATTTGATGATCAGATAGGGGAGGATGGAGTTATCCAAGGTCAACCCAAGAAGAAATATGATTTGAGGACTAGAAATGGAGCTTCCTAGGCCACCACCTCTGATCAAAGCAAACAAACAAAATCTCCTCCCAAGCCAAATCCAAATAAAGGTATGCCATCTAAAACTCAGTCATCTCCACTATCAAAACCTCTTGTCCCTGAAACAAAGGAAGCTAATAAGACACCAACCTCTTTCATCTTGGAAAATGAGCTGAGAAAAATCAAGATTCTTATCCCTTTGATAGAATTGTTAAAAAATGAACCTTTCAAGAAATCCACCATGAAATTTCTGCAGCCAACTACTTCTAGTGTATCTTTTGATGTCATTAGTATACATGATGAAAACCCAACCATAACTGTGGGTCCGCATATATCTGATGGATCTAATGCTTCTCCTCCTTTCTATATATATTTGAATGTCCACGATAAGATCCTCCACAATTGTCTTATGGAATCAGGATCCTCTCACAATGTCATTCCCAAAGTTGTTATGGAAGAACTAGGTTTGGAGATCACCAAACCATACCAAGACCTGTAGTCCTTTGATTCTAAGAAATTAAAATGCCTGGGATTGATAAAGGATATGGTGGTTTCTCTGGAACAATTACCCATGAAGAGTGTAAAGTGATGGACATTGTGGTGGCCAACATCCCCCCAAAGTTTGGCATGCTATTATCCAGAACTTGGGCTAAGAAGGTTGGAGGATCATTGCAAATGGACCTCACATATGCCACCATTCCTGTGTTTGGCGGTGAGCACAAGAGGCTATATAGAGAGGTAAGATTAGCCTACATAGTTAATGATCATCAAAACCCAAACAATCACCCCATTTATGCGGTTGAGGATGGGATTGGTTCGTCTATTTTTCATTTAAATGATGATGAACCTGAAATTTCAGTCAGCCGACGCGAAGATCATCCAATGACTGGTCAACAAAACAAGGTGTGGAAGATGTATTTCAATGGATCTTCATCAAAAGAAGGATCTAGTGCAGGTATTCTCCTCATTTCCCCTTCAGAAGAAGTTATAACCCTCTTTTATAGGATGGAGTTTGAGACTACTAACAATATAGCTGAATACGAAGCTTTGGTATTGGGATTGAGGGTTGCCAAAGACATGGCCATTGATTTTTTAGTAGTTTTTGGTGATTCTAATTTGGTCATCAATCAAGTGAGGAATATCTATCAAGCTAAGCAACAGAGTCTCAAGCAGTACAGGAACGAGGTATGGGACCTGATCGATAATTTGTTTCTAGCATTTAACCTCTCTTTCATTTCCAGAGAACAAAATCAGAAATCTAATTCTCTGGCCTTAGCTGCCAACACGTTCATGCATCCCATTGGCCCAAATATTAAATATCAGGTGGAAATCAAACATAGAACAACCATACTAGACAACATAAAGCACTAACAAGTATTTAGTGATGATTTAGAGTTTCATATATTTATTCACACCATTGATGAATTCTCCAATATCTCAATTGATCAAGAAAGTCAAGAAGATGAAAATGAGAAATTAGAAGATCAACAATCTTCTCATCTACTGAAGACAATGGCTGGTCATGATATTGTGGAGCTGAAAAACAATCACATTCCAAGAGGACTAGTACCATTGGAAAGATTGTTCAACAACAATGATGTTTACAAAGGAACTTCCATGAAGAATCAAGAAGAGGAGGTGAAAGAGTGCAATATTGGGACCACTTCGAATCCCAAGATCATCAAGTTGTCAAAAGCATTGGTTGCAGAACAAAAATACAGGTATGCCAGTCTCATTAAAAAGTTTGTTGATACTTTTGCATGGTCCTATGAAGATTTGAAGACATTTGATACTGACGTCATCCATCACAAGATCCCTCTAAAACCTAGCTCCAAGCCATTTAGATAAAATATTAGACAATTTAATCCCATGTTAATGTCCGTAATTGAGAAAGAGCTAAAAAGAATGTTGGATGCCAAGATTATTGTACCATTGAGATATTCAAACTGGGTGACCAACTTAGTACCTGCAAGGAAGAAGAGTGGGGAGATACACTTATGTGTTGATTTCATAAATCTAAACAAGTGTTCTTTGAAGGACAACTACCCCCTCCCCAAGATGGATAATATTTTACAGAGGGTGGTAGGTGCACACAGAATTTCCTTGTTGGATGGATACTCTGGTTATAACCAGATAACAGTTTGTGAGGAAGATAAAGAAAAGACAACATTCACCACCCCATGGGGAACATTCATGTATAAAAAGATTCCCTTTGGGCTCATGAACGTAGGGGCCAATTTTCAAAGGGCCATGGACATAGCTTTTGTGGGGGAGAAAGACAAATTTATTGTGATATACCTATATGACATTACCATTTTCTCAGAGTTTGATGATGAACATTTGCAGCATTTGGAGCAGGTTTTAAAGAAATGCAAGAGGTATGGGATATCTCTCAATCCTAGGAAGTCTCACTTTTCCATGCTAGAAGGGAAGCTCTTGGTCCACATCATATCATCCAGAGGCATAAAAATTGATTCGAAGAGGGTTTGTTCCTTTCAAAAAATTGAGATTCCCATAAATAAAAAGGCTATCTAGTCTTTTATTGGTAAGATAAACTTCCTCAGATGCTTTGTGCCAAATTTTGTTGTAATTCTTAAGCCTATTACTAACATGTTGAAGAAAAATGTTGTGATAAAATGGTCCTTGGAGGATAAATCATCTTTCCAAACAATCAAGCAATCTTTAGTTGAAGCACCTGTATTGGCCAGCCCTGACTATACCAAAGCTTTCTTCATCTTTTCCTTTGCCTCATAGGAAACAATTGTTGATGTATTGCTGCAGAAAAATGAGGAAGGCCATGAGCAGCCCATAGCTAGTTTCAGCAGAGCCCTCCGAGATGTTGATCTCAAGTATGATATATTAGAGAAACATGGTTATGCACTAGTCAAAGAACTCAAGGCCTTCAGGTTTTATGTGCTACAATCTAGCATAATGGCCTTTGTTCATAGCAGCAGTGTCAAAGAGATTTTGGTCTAGCCAAGCAGCGAGGGGAAAAGAGGAAGATAGATTGTCAAACTGTTGGAGTATGACTTGCACATAAGGCCCACCAAGATGATTAAGGGGCAAGGATTGGCCAAATTGCCATCAGAATCAAATTGTAAGGTGCTAGAATTGCATAAGATCTTTACCCAATCAGATACACCCATCATACAACCTGGACAAGACAACTTACAGGTATTTGAAAAATATTCCTCTTCACCTTGGTATAAAAACATCATCTATTTTCTACAACATTTTGAATGTCCACCGGATGTGAAGAAGACAAAGGCAAGGTCTCTCAAGTTGAAAGCCATCAAATTCTACATTTCAAACCAGAGCTTGTATTGGAGGGATCATGTTGGCATTCTGTTAAAATGCCTTGATGGGAATGAAGCTAAACAAGTCACAACAGAAATGCACAGAGGAGTGTGTGGAGGGCACCAGCATTGGATGGCCACAGTGCTCATTATCCCAAGGGCAGGATACTACTGTCCCACCCTTTTCTCTGATGTGTTTGCCATTGTTAGAGCCTGCAGTGAATTTCAGATGTTTGCAGGGAAACATAAGTTACTATCACTTCCCCTTAAACCTATCAAAGCCAATAGTATGTTTCAACAATGAGGGTTAGACTTAATAGGAGAAATGAATCCAACCTCTAGTGGAAAACACAAGTGGATCCTCATTTCCACTGACTACTTCACCAAATGGATTAAGGATGTGCCCACCAGGAATGCCACTCATAAGGTAATCATGAACTTCTTGGAAACTAATATTTTTGCCAGATTTGGTTGCCCTAGTAAGCTTGTAACAGACAATGCCCAAGAATTCAAGTCCAAATCCATGATTGACTTCTGTGGCAGTCATAACATTTCCTTGACACATTCCGCACCCTATTACCCTCACGGAAATGGCCTGGCAGAATCATCAAAAAAGACTCTCATTAGGATCATTAAAAAGTTGTTGACTGAAAGTAAGAAATCCCAGGAATCTAAACCCAAATATGCCTTATGGGCTGACAGGATCAACACTAAGAAGTCTCTAGGAACCTCACCATTCCAACTTGTTTATGCCATAGACACTATTTTTCCTACTCAGCTCAGTATACCAGTCCCAAAATTCTTGCAGGAGGATATTGAGGAGCCCAATGAAATCCAACGGAGGATCTTCTAGATTATAGAAGTTCAGGAGAGAAGAGAGGCACTTGATCAAAGAACAGAGGCATACAAGAGCAAGATCAAATCAGCCTTTGATAAGAAAACCAATAAGGAGATTTTTCAAGAAGGTGACCTAGTTTTGAGATGGGATGCCAAAAGGGATGACAAGTCCAAGAATGGTAAATTCAACAACCTCTGGTTCGTCCCTTTTAAGGTGGTTGAAGTTCTGAACA
Source organism: Picea mariana (assembly GCA_032191745.1). Taxonomy (NCBI): domain Eukaryota; kingdom Viridiplantae; phylum Streptophyta; class Pinopsida; order Pinales; family Pinaceae; genus Picea; species Picea mariana. The sequence goes on along the minus strand of JASDQU010013878.1, from coordinate 56,759 downwards.
ACAACACATTCATCCTGCACAATCTAGACGATACAGAGATCTTTGGAGGCCCAATAAATGGGTGCTTCTTGAAACACTATTTTGTTTGATAATGAGGGGAGGCCCCTCTTGTAGCATAGACACTCCTTTTATTATTTCTTTTGATTAGTTATTTGTGTGAATAAATACTCCATAGCCCAATAAGGCACTGGGGTGTAGTTTCAAATTTTAATTCAATAAAATGCATGGCTGAGGGACAGTAACAGATATGAAGGGTTGACAAACAGAAACGAGAGTAAGTGGTGAAAGGTAAGAGCAGTTATCTAATCTCAAGGCACTAATCTACAGTTCTTAACACCTCACAGGGACGAGCTATCCCCAGTTGGAGCCAATGTTGTAACCTAGGTTTGCATCCCCTGCCTCTCCTCTCTTTTTCCCTATGACTTCATCAATTTTTGAAACACCCGTGGATGAACGCAACCATTCATAATGGTCATTTTTGGGCTAGGATTGCCGAAATGAAAAAGGAAATTTTCAAAGGTAAAGATCCACCAAGAAAATCATATCAACGACTGTTGTCCATTCGAGGGTGCAAAATCGCGTGGATTTTAACACCAAGAGTCATCCGAAGTCCCGAAGTAAATGTAGACCATCCATCAAAGGGGACACGTGCCAACAGATCTTTCAATTTGAATATTTTTCTCTGGGAGATTTTTTCATGTTTCACATTAAAAACGCCCAAAGACCAAAAGTCTGAAGTGAATCTGGACCATTGATCCCAAGTCAATGAGAACCATCGATCCTTGCAGCATATAAATATCACCCAAATCACAGATCGTCATCAGATCAAAAATCATGCTTCCTTGCGGGGACGTAAACTGCTCGAGCGTTAATTTTCCTAAGCTATCCCACAATTGGAATCATGGTATTTTTGGAAGGGTACATGGCAACTTGTGGTGGATTGCGGCCCCAAAGGTGGTCTGGATCCAAACCACCCTCAACAACTCCCGCAATCACGTTCTTGAATGACATCAAATCATCGCATCACCTCCACTCATCCCACTCACTACTCTCTCTCCTCTCACCACCCGACACTTGTCCTCCGTTAACCCCCACGATAATCTCCATCAGCGATGGCCCACCTCTCCAAATTGACGGTCCTTGTCGCAACTAAGACCCCCCCAACCATTCTACCTTTAACGGTGGGGGGGTATCCAAGTAAGTAGTTTTCCCACCGTGGGCCCTACCTAACGTGACGACTCCTCAAGAAATCGGACCCCCCCTATCTAATCCGCTTACCGCCTATCCCCCCTCCGAGTTCCTCTCGGGTTGTTTTTCAATACCTCCCCGTCTCACCTTTCACCACCTGTATCCTTCACTACACATTGCTAACTCCATACTCTCGATACCTCCATCGTATTCACACCTCCTCTCACTTTAACATCTATCTTCACACGTCATCTACCCTCGTGTCCATTCATCCTATCTCCCGATTGGATGCCCACCTCCACGTCTCCCCTCATGCCCGCTAGGCCGACAACCACTCCAACGAAGCTATTCCACAGGTACATATGGCATATGACGGGGTCAGTACAGAGTGCGCTCGACTTTCGAAAGTTCAGGAATAGAAAAAGAGTTAAGTCTCAATCACAGGTCGACGCAGATTAGTTCCAGAAACACTTCCGCAAAATCTTCTCATGCAGCTGGTTATCTCCAGTGGCCTCCAAAAGTTCGCAGACATGCCATCGTTCAAGACAGATCTCTTCTCTGTCACTCCGAGGCCCATTTTCAGCCAGTCAGTTCCTCCAGCACATGCATCAGTTCTGTCGCGGAGACAGTAGTAGTTTTATTTGATTAAGTCCAACATTTTCCTAGATTATATGCAAGAGTGGTCTTAGATTTGATAAGAACCACTCTTGTTGATTAAGTCCAGTGTCTTAGTAAATTTAATTATTTGATTTACGAATAGTTCCCTAAATTTAGGTCTCATTCCCCTAAGGACGGGAGCCTCTGCAACTCTTTTAAATAGTTAGTTTTTAGATATTGTAAAGGTCATATTTTTTGTGGAAGGAATAGCAATACAACAGACTGGTTGGACCCGTTTTATGCATGGATTAAATCTCTCTACTTGGTGAACATACTCTTGATGGCAATGTTTCATTCAAATCTTCATGTGTTTTTATTCTTATCTTGAATACAATTTTTTATTTGTGCAATGTACATTTCATTTTCTTTCAACTATTGTATCACTTATTTTTACTGATATGTAATATGTCAAAAAGCTAATGCTTTGGTGAATATTTGTTTTCTGCAACCTTTGGGAGTTATTGTGTTTTAATACATGTTTGATGTCTTGAAATTATATTTTAAGTATTGAACTTCTTGCAACAGATTATTCGTTGAATAGTTTTTTGTTTCCCTCTGTTTTCTATTATTTCACTAGTCTGACATTAGTGTGCCATCATCCAAGGAGGGCCCTCATCCATATCGTTCTGCCAACCCAACCTTGCCTTTGTCTTCATAGAATAACCCTCTCACCAACCAACAAAAAGTTAAAAGAAGCAATCATTCTAAACTGATAGGTGGCCTAGCTTTTCCCTTTAGTAGT
>JASDQU010013878.1:35186-54107 GCA_032191745.1 Picea mariana | reverse complement strand
GTGACGTTCTGTGAAACCCATTTAGCCTAGGTGGTGAGCCCTCGTTTGTACAGGCCTCTGTTGTTAGCTGTTTGATTGTTTGGCTTAGCTAAGTGCAAAAGAGTTGTCTTATAAGTGTAAAAGAGTTGTCTTATTATTCTATTATGAGTTATTTTAAACGTTTGATTTTGGTAAAAAATTGTTGGAACTTTATATTTGAATGATTGAATGTATATAATTAAAATTTTCAAAATTTTTTAAGATGTAAAATTTATTTATATATTTAAAAATATAATTTAAATAACAAAAATACAATTTAAACAATAATTTAAATTACTAAAATTTATTTAATAAATTTTCAATAAAAAAAAATTTCAAAAATTCTAATATTTAAACACTGTCTATTGAAACAAACCTAACTCAACTAGTAACTTAATGTGTCAGGATCTGCTATCGAAAAAATAGAACAATCCACACGCAGTAAGTGTTAATCATATCGAAAGATATTTTTTTTCAAATTTGATAAATATTATATAAATATAATTTATAAATAATTATTTATTAAATATATTTAAATTAATTTAAATATTTTTTAATTAAAAAATTATAATTTTTTTATAAAAATCATTTTTATTTATATTTTAATGTAAATTATTAATTAATTTTAACCATAAATAAATAAATGATAACAACCCATAACCTCTTCCCTTTTAAATTCCATCCTTTGAAAACCCATAACCTCTATTCTGCTTTGAGGGATCTTTAATGACCACCTGCGCAATTTTTGAAAAAAGCTCTCAAGGTTCAAGTAGGGAATATCCTGGTAGATATGTTTAAAATTATTTTAGTATTCAAGTATCGAGGAGCATTCATTATGGGTATCGCAAATTCTATAAAACAAAGGCTTGAGAAAATTATTCTTTAATGGGATTTTCAAGTAGTTATCAATTTTTAAATGGGAAAATCAAATTATGTTTTTAAGAAAGGGGTATTCATGTAACTTAAATTTGTTATGGGATTCAAAAGTTAAAAACATGCATGTAATGTAGTAAATGTGAGTACTTTTTGATGACGATTTCTTGATTTCTCAAGTGGTTTGATTTGTCAATTGAGTAATGTAATAAATGTGAGTACTTTTTGATAACCACTTCAATTGGATTGACTTGTCAATGTAGTAATGTAATAAATGTGAGTGCTTTTTTATAACCACCTCAAGTGGATTCGTTGTTAATGGAGTAATGTAATAAATGTGAGTACTTTTTGATAACCATCTCAATTGGATGGAGTATTGTAATAAATGTGAATACTTTTTTATAACTACCTCAAGATTGACTTGTCAATAGAATAATGTAATAAATGTGAGTACTTAAAGTTTGTCCTTTAAGGAAGAAAGATGGAAGTAGGCCCTATTAAAATAAGTATAATTTCCACTTTCATTTAATATTGAAGTATAGTTTTTTAATTCCATGGAGCAACATGATCCAAAATCAATGCCTAGTACCCTTTGGCAACCCCTTACACAATAAGGTGTCAAATGAACACATTTTGGAATGTTATTTGGTACTTAGAATTTTAACCCCTTACACAATAAGGTGTCAAATGAACACATTTTGGAATGTTATTTAATATGCAGGGGAAAGGAGTACAAGCTTACTTTGAATAGGAAGTCTCTTGAATTCTATACCCATTAAATGATTAATATCAACCATTTATGGCAAAATGACTAGGACATTAAGGTAAATATTTGTTATATGTGTTTTGGTCATTGTCCATGTGTGTGGGGTGTTGTGTATTATGTAATTGTTAGTATGATAGTCTAAATATTATACTTTTTGAACCTTTTTTGGTTGTGTTTTCTGATTAGTTTTGTCCATAAATCGATTAGAAATTCAAAAGAATTGATGAAATTGCATATAGCAATTGTTGAGATTGCACAATTTGGGTGGATTAGGATTTTTTCAAGGTGTTGGATCCATCTATGCATTTAAAAATGCAATTTAAACAATTGAAAATTACGATTTCACCTAGAATTGGATTGTTAGATTCCAGTGATAATTGCCCGAAAAACTAAAAAAGTCTAATATTTAGACTTGTCCATTGTTAGTGGACTATAATTATGACATCATTCGTGGTTGTGAATATTGATTGTAAGTCAATTCATATATGGTAATGAAAGTTGACCTTGTCAAACATGTAAAGAATTAATTAGTTAATGATCATGGAGAGTGAAATAAGGATCATGAGCTTTTAAGCCTAGTGATCAAGGTTGATGATGCCAAAATAGTGATGGGAAATTGATGTAAAGGAACTGGAAAGTTAGTTGGAGGTGTCCTTCATTGTTGGCGTGTAGGGGGTAGACCCGGGGTTAATCATTCAAATACCAACAAAACCCTTAGATACCGACCCTTTCGACATCACTTGCAGAGAAAGTGAAGTATCACCCGAAGCATGTGGAGGGGCTGCAGCAACCAAGGTTCTTAAGTGATGAGGGGAAGTGAGGCATCCTTCAGGTCCTTGCTACCATTTACTCATGTGCGCAGTTCTCATAGCCTAATAGATACTTTATCATTAAACATAATCTATGCGCGACATTATAAAATCATATATGAGCCATGCATTCAACATATACCATAAAACATCATAAATTACAAGCACATCATAACACAAATATTTACGTGGTTCACCCAACTTGGTCTACGTCCACAACAACTAGCTTCTTATATTATTCATTAATAGCTTTCTTACAATTGCACACTACGCTACAAGATATGCAACAATAACATCATCCAAAACATGCCTAATTATTCTACTGCAGTGCGAGTTCACTCCTCAGTCATCCCTCATATTTCTTTCTTCACTCAACTCCCTTACCCAAAAAACACTAGGAACTTACACACACCATATCTCTGCATCCTCAAAGAACCCTTTTACTTATTTATACATAAAAATAGGGCTAAGCCCATTACAAAAGTGGACAAAGTGTCCCCCAAAAACCTATTATAGAAGTGGAAAAAGTGTCCCCAAACCCAATGGTTTATAACCGATTTCCACCTTTTGCGTCTTGCTTTGTCGCCCTCTTTGACTCCTTGAAGTTTTCTCCCATCGCGCACTTTGGTCCATCTTCTAATATCCTTTTATCCTTTGACTTCCTTTTGGCGCAGATCCCAAAAATTATCCAAAATACCTCTCCAACAGGCCCCCAACACTCACCTGTGGCTCATCCTAAGCCACTCAAGCCTATTTCCAGTGCACCATGAATGCGTCGAAGGTCGCCTTCGCTATTGCGGCCTTTTCCTTTACCTCTAGTTCCTTTTGCAAAATTTGATCTATTGTTCAGCTGTGACGTGAGCGTACACCTTCTCGACACCTTCTTCAACTTCATGTTTGATGAGTCCTTGAGTTGTTGTCACTTTGTATGCTTCTTCCTATAAGACTTCTATTTGTTGTGCGCGGTCCTGTTGTTCCGCCCTTAAGTGATTTATTTATGAATACAAATTTCGTTTCTCGTTCATCACAGTCACCACTTTTGTTGGTAGCAATGTATCCATTGCTACTTGTAATTTCTGCACTTTTCCCTTCGTAGTCTGAATCTTCCGACTTATCATCTGTTGTACCATGTCTTCATTCAGTGATTTCTAAACACCCATATTCTTTGTATACAGTTGCGTTCACTCTACTTCTAGAGTCTTTATACTCTCCACCATTGTTGTCATAGTTTGCTTCCTCCTCTCCCTCTTTTCAGGTGGAGTACTTAGTGTTATGCTTGCTTCTAGATCTACTATGCATGCGCGGAAGCCCTTAATGGCTTCACTTATCTTAGTGACTTGCTCTTCCATTCGAGCCTCCTTCTCGGCATGTTCCTCTGGGAGTTCTTGGTATACTCGCTCGAATTCCTGCTGCATTCGTTCTACTTTCTGTGTGGCCTCATCGTGCTCTTGTTTCACTTTGATGTACTCTTTCTCTAAGCCCCCATTTTCTGCTGTAATATTGACTAGCTCACTAGATGTCTTCTCGGCGTGCACATTCAACTCTTGTGTTTTGCTCATCTATAGATCCTACAACACATCCATATGTAGTTGTGATAGCTCTAGATTTATGTGACCTATTTCCCTGGTCTGCTCTTGTATCTCGGTCATGGGGAACTCGACTGCCCCTATTGCTAGCTTAATTATCCTTCGTTCTCCAACAACTGCCAAGGATTGGGAGATCATTGGTCTTGCCTCTCTAGTATTGGTCATGCTAGTTGTTGGTTCCTCCTTCGTTTGTTTCCCTGGTACGATATTTGCAGCTTCTAATATTTGTCACAATTATTCCATATGTGCCTGCATACGTTTGTTCATCTCTTCGTGTTGTGCGATGAAATGTGTCGTCAATGACTTCTTTTACCTGGTCACCTATCTTCTCCAAATAGTCTTATGTCAATGCTTGAATGGCGTCTTCCTTAATGACTTTGCACTTGGGATGTTGTTATCCGGGTCTCCCTGTCACTGTATATTTTCTCTTTCAGTCATTGCAGGGTGTTGGTGGTGGAATTGGTGCTTATGGGCCATTCCCTTTGTCTTGGTCCTCTTCTTCTTCCTCTTCCTCATTGATGTCATATAATTTCGGTTTTGGTTGTGCTGATGGCTCTGTCTCTGTGGGTGGAATTTTCCACTCATTGTCCCAATCATCCACAATGTTTCCCATCTCCTATTCTGTCAACCTGTATTGTGTTGGAAACTAGTGTTGGTATGGGTATTTCTTCTCCTAAACGTATATGTGGTGGTGCCCTGCCTTAAAACTTGCCACTTCCTTGTATGCCTCAACCACCTGAGGTAATATGTGTGAGGTCATTTCTATGTTTTCTCTAATAGTTTCCTTGTAGATACAAAATTCAACATTAGTGTCCATCTAACGCGCCTTAAGTGTATTGTACCAAAGGTTCTGATAGTGCACAACTAAGAAAAGCTTATCTTTGAGGCCCAAAAATTGGTTGTTGTTCTACTCTCTCAAAGCTGATAGTGTGATTAGGATCAATAACCAAGAGTAGTGGAATTTTGTTGCCTTGTCCTACACTTCCTCGCAGTTAATCAACAATTGGTTCAACACAAAATGTTTCCTAGTTCATCTAGACACCCTCTACACATCGTTTTGCAGCTGCTGTAACCGCTGTTGGGACTTGATCTTTTCTGCATTTCCTCAATATTTTATAAGTTAAGGCTTGCGTCACAAACCTTACCATTGGGTCACATATGCTAGCGACATCCAGACTGTGATGTCCACATAATGTATGAAATTTGTTTTTCGTGCTCTCAGCGAGAGATTTCTCATTCTTCTTAACAAAAAATAAGGATGCAGGGTTTTGTTCCTGTGATGGAAGCCTTGTAATGTGCACTATCAAATCAATATCAATGGGAACTAGCATGTCAATCCACAGGTATCCTCCGTGCACAAAACTTAGCAGCATTTTCACGCACTCGTTGATCTCCTGGCTCTGACCAAAATGTGGTATGTCGAACAGGTTTAAAAGAACTACTTTCTGCAGCCTCCTAGCCCACACCTATGGTTCTGATCTGGATTTTATGAGCAGAACAAAATGAATACAAATTATTATTAAAATATGCTTCACACAAAATAATAGAGATACAGTAAAACTGGTATCTATTTAATAAGGAAATAAGATGAAACTGTAAAATGCAGTGGAAAACAAGCTTGTTGGAATGGTGGCGGCTTATCTCTGAGAAGAGATGTGACGACTGCGCTCATTCGCAAGAAGATGAGTACAATGAGGCTCTGAAGGAATTTTTACAATAAACATGAATTCCAAAACCCTAGACATCCAAAAACCTAACCCTAGGATATGAGGCACCAAAAGTCATGTGGGCGCCATTGGGGTAAGCTAGTACATCAACTTCCCGGGGTCATAACTTTTGCATACGATCTTCGTTTTAGAAGCACGATAGAATGTTGGAAAGGTTTATCCGAGGACTGCACATATTTTCGTCAGACTTTCACTTTGTCTATATTTTGATTGTGGCGAGCTCTAAAAATGATGTTTAGGGCCTCAAAACGGCCCCAGAAGTCGGGGACTCGAAAACTAGGAAAAAACTACCAAAGTGGAAAACTGCCAAAATGAACTAGTTGGAATACGTGGGAGGCCACCAAAATCCATCTGGATCAATCCACCGCCCTTAGGAAGCAATGGTCTCCATTGCTTTGATTTTCCCCATCAGATGAGGAAATCTCTGTTGCATTTGGCCCCGAGTGAGCTACTTGTCTTGGTGCAGGATCTGCCCTGCTTTGACAACTCGATAAAGTTGGATCCTTTGTTGTCGAGTTCCCTTGACCTGTGTGTCCAAAATGTGATCATTGGATGCCTGTTTCATGCAGTCAGGGTTGAGCTTTGTTGGTGTTAAACTGTTCTGCTATCTCTGAGGTGTCCAATAATGGTGGGAAATATGGTCGAAGGAGAGCCACGTTGAACACTGGGTGTAGGCCAAGGAAAGGAAGAATGTTGAGCTCAAAAGCATTGTCACCCAAAACCTTGGTGATGGTGTAAGGTCCATAACGGAGTGGAAAAATATTTCGATGGGTCCCTATAAGGCCACTGTCTTTTCGACATCGAAGTGTCCTGCCACCCGACTGTAGTGGGCTTCCCAAATAAGCTTCACTTGCGCTTGATGGAACGCAGAGATGGCCCAGATGGCACAACAACCTGTCCTGAAGATGGAAATTAGCGACAACTGAGTTTGCGCCCAACATTTGGTAGGTGGTGGAGAATTCAGGGTCTATCTCATAGAGGTGGGAACATCCGGAGGCCTCATGGCCACAAGAGTCTAGCACCGTGGTGAGTGTCGCGACTGGAGGTCGATTGAGGAAATCAACGAATAGGTTGTTACTTCTTGTTTTATACTTGATGTTGAGGTGGACCTATTGCAATTATGTGGACCACTTCTGATGGCAGTCATTCTACAATTTTCCTTTTGTTTGCATGAACTGTAGTGGCTTATGATTAGTGTGGATGAATGTCTCCCTCCCAAGAATGTAATGTATCCACTAGCAATAGGCTTTCACAATGGAGTACATTTCTTTTTTGTAAGTAGGGTAATTACGGACAACATCTGATAGTGTCTCACTATGATAGGCCACAGGGTGGCCGTGCTGAGTGAGAACGACACCCACAACATCGTCTGAAGAATCTGTCTCGATCTCAAAGGGTTGTTGCAGGTCTGGTAATGAAAGTAATAGGGTTGATCACAAGAACTACTTCAAATCATCGAACGATTGTTGTTGGGATAGGACCCACACAAATATTTCCTTACCACCACCCCTGGTTACTTTCCTGAGGGACCATGCAATATGGGAGAGTCCCAACACGAACCTGTGATAGAAATTGGCAAGGTCCAAGAAGCTTTGAAGCTTAGTGAGTGTCGTTGGGGCTGGCTAGTCACGGATGACCTGGATCTTGGCTAGATCCACATGTAAACCATGTTGATCAATGATGTAGCCCAGGTAATGGACCATGTCCATGCCAAAGGATCATTTTTCCAAGTTGGCATATATCTTGTGCTGCCTCAGGGTGTGCAGAACCTGCTAACTATGCTACAATTGTTCCGCCCAAGTCTTGTTGTATATGAGGATGTCATCCAGATACACCACTAAAAAAGTATCGGTGAATGGTCACACGATATCATCCATCATCCTCATGAAAGTTGTTGGATCATTTGTCAAAACAAAGGGCATGACCAACCATTCAAAAAGACCTTCTTTTGACTTGAAGGTGGTCTTCCATACATCTTGTTAGCACTAGAAGTCACCCTCAGATTGCATAGAAGGTAAGCCCATTACCCATTAGTTTATACAGTAAATGTAAATGAGTTTTAGGTGGTCAAATGGAGAAGACTTAATGATAATAACGTTCTAACTCAGAAATCTGGACTAGCATGCACAAGCAATTGAGGTCTTGGATTAACTTCAGTCAGTAAGTTGGAGTAAATGTGAGTAGAAGGAATACTTTGGTAAGAAAGGTGTAGAGGTTTGATATGGACATCATGTCTTCAAGCAACCTAAGGAGTAAAAAATCAAACACAAGATCCTCTTGGATTCAAATTTCAAGGAAAATGAAAGAAATCATAACATCACTATAATCAAACATTCATCATAATACAATCACAACAATCCATGTGAATCAGTCATTCATGAACTCTCTCAATATCAGAAGGAAATAAGATGAAGTAAGAGAAGCTGACTTAGATTAATCAATAAGTCTCAAATCAAGTACATAACCAGAGAAACAATGTTCTTCATCAAAATATTACAATAGTAAGGGAAACTAGCTCAACCATTCGACCTTAACAAAATATCAAAATTGCCTATATATACTAGAAATGTTGCAACCACTAGGAATGTGATCGAACCCTCGCATTCAAAGTTTCCAGTCAGTGCCTAATCCATCAGCCTGTGTAGGCCTTCTTATGTCAGACGTGAGCTTGACTTAGTTATGTTCTTTGCAGGGAAATCTGTCCATCAGGAAACTTCGGATTGACAATCTCCCCCCACGGAAACTCTCGGTATGATTTCCATTTATGGGGTGAGACGAGGTCTCAACTGCCACACCCATTTCCATTAACTACCTTCATCGAGATCGGGATGAGGCGTGACATCCATGAATGTTCCAGGCGGTGCCCACGACTTCTTCGAGTCAATCCCGGCGCCTCGAGGCCATGCAGATCTTATTTTGTGACCAATACGGGCTCTTTTGGCCTTTGGCGCAACTCCTCTCCATCGCTCCTTATTCAATGTGACCTAGGGCCATGAACCTACGCAATTGCACGATTGCGGGCATGACCAAGGGTGGTTTGAAAGAAAATCGCTTTTTTCCCCTCAATTCACCATGAACCGCCACGCGTCCCTTTCTAAAAACCACGGTTTCGATTGCGGTCTGCCCTTGAAAATTTAAAAACGTGCGCATCTTATGACCCTGCAATGGATTGAAACCATTGATCTTGTGATTTGAGATGAGGCTTCCTGATCAACGGCCCAAATCTAGTGCCTTTTAGATTGATAGATCACATATTCTCTTTTCAAATTGACGACTAAGATCTGCTTCGCGATTCAGGCTTCGGACCTTTCAAACTTCAAACTATATTTGCCCCAAGCAAAACCTCCAGAGCTAAGGATATGGTGATGTGTGACTCCTGGATTTGGACTACCAAGATCTACTTCGGGCCTTTGACCCCTTCAACCAAATCAATGACCCTTCTGCTCCCTCCTCGATCAACGATCGGGATCTCCTTTGGGTCTTTGGGAATTTTCCTCCTTTGCTTTCCTCCAGAGCTCTATATTTGGCATCGGGTGGCCTCCATAGATCGACGACTGAGATCCCTTCGGGACTTTGACACTTCGACACTTCGGCACTTTGAGACTTCGACTCTTCATCACTTTGACACTTTGGGACTTCGACACTTCGGGAATTCCACAGACTTCTCACTTCGAAACTCCCGAAGCTTATTTCCCCGAACACTTAGATCAATTTCCACCTATCCCTTTAAAGATCAATGGCTCATGCTCTCTTCAGGACTTTTTCTTCAGCGCTATACTTTGCACAATTTTTAAGATTCCGAACGCCCGCAAACCGCTAATTTGAACTCCACATGGAATTCCCTCCGTTGAAAGTTGAACCTGCCTTTTTTCTTGATTCGATTCCAGAATGGACCACTCTGAGTGTCACGCTTTGAGCCTGCGGTTGCGGCCTGTGTAAATGAAGACTTGGACGACTGGATAGGGGCTGGGAAAACAGGGAGATTGGGGCATTTTAAACACAGAGGGGGGAAAACGAAAAAGACTTTACAAGCCGAAGGGGGGAAAACTTAAGAATTGGTCCGTGAAAAGAGAGAGAGAGAAGGAAAAACAAATACTTAGGTAGAAACCACAAACCCACAAGACTCTTACAAGTTTGTGTGATAACATTTCACTCCACAGGGGATGGCATTCTCCCTGCGGGCTGCCAAGAACAAGTAGTTCCAATGCCTTAGTTGTTGGGTTATGGAGTCACTTATAAAAACCGAAAACAAAAGAAAAAATAATATTTACAATGACATGGGAAGCCACTCATGTCTTAAGTAAAAAACTTCTTCAGAAAATGCCCATTTACAGGGCTACCAAAAACTTCAGCATCCTCCAAATCCTGCAACTTGTAAGTGTTATTTGAAAAAACCTCAGAAACTTTGAAGGGGCCAATCCATAAGGCCTCAAATTTACCATGATTGCCTTTATCTTGTTTAGGTGCATCCCACTTGAGTACTAGATCTCCCATCTGGAAATCCTCTTTCCTTACTCTTTTGTTGATGGTCATGGGCTTTGTCCAGTAGTTTCTCCCTCGTCTACTGCGCTTCTACTAGTGGTTGTATTCTTATGATCATATTATTTGGTTCTCCTTGATAGTCTTGGAAGAATTTTTCCACATGTAAGGCGAGTTGAGAGGGAAAGATGGCCTCAAATCCATACACCAGCTGAAAAGGAGAGACACCAAGAGATCTTTTTGTTGTCACTCTGTCAGCCCATACAACAAATTTAAGCTTTGTATCCCAGGCCTTCTTGTTGTCCTCTAACAATATTTTGATGATCTTAATAAGGCTCTTGTTAGAGGACTCTAGCAGTCCATTCCCTTAGGGGTAGTAAGGAGTAGAGTGAATCAATGTGATTCCAAACTGTTCGCAAAACTTAATCAATGGTCCAGCCTTGAAAGATGCAACATTATCAGTGACAATTCTGTTTGGACAACCAAATCTTGCTATAATATCCTCAAGAAAACCAATGATTACCCTATGGGAAGCATTTCTTATGGGGATGGCTTCTATCCATTTAGTAAAGTAGTCTGTGGTAGTCAAGATCCATATATGTTGACCACTTGAAGCAGGATGAATTTCCCCAACAAAATCTAGGCCCCACTGCTGAAAGGGACCTGAAGCTACCACAGGTTTCAATGGAAAATACTTGAGCTGTTGCTTTCCAGAGAATTTCTGACACTTGACACAAGACCTGATTTTTGCACAGACATCAGTGAAGAGACTAGGACAAAAATACCCAGCCCTGAGAATCTTGTAGGCTGTGGTTCTCCAGAAGTGATGCCCCCCACATAAAATGTCATGAAAATCATACATAATCATTTGGGCTTCTTGTGGATCTAGACATCTCAAAAGCACTCCTAAAGGGTCTTTCCAATATAAAACTTGATTAATAAGACAATATTTGATTGATTTGAGATTCATAGCTCTCACCTTGTTCTTTTCCATACCATCAGGAGGGTGCAACTTCTGTACGAAAAATATAATGTCCTTGTACCAAGTGCATCCTGCCAATGGAGGGTTGACTTGAGAACCTTCATCAGACAACTCAGCTTGCTGATTTTTTGAACAACTGTTGATGAAATGGACCCCCAAAGCTTTGCAATTAGATTTAGCTAGCAACCTAGCTAAACCTTGTCTTTTAACCAATTTTGTGGGCTTTATCTCAAGATCAAATTCAAGGATCTTGGCAATCCACTTGCTCCTTCTTCCGTCTATGTCAGGATGAATGAGGATCACCTTCACAGAAGCTGAAGGGACATATGCAATGAATTTTGAATGCAAAACATAAACTATGAAAGATTTGAGAGCTTTGACCAAAGAATAGGCCTGCTTTTCCATGATGTCATACTTTATTTCAACATCTCTCAGTTCCCTATTGAAAAAGGAAATGGGTTGCTCTAACCCTTCAACATTCTTTTGCAACAAAACAACTGCTACTGTGTCAAATGAAGCAAAGGAGAAAATAAAAAAATCTTTGGAGTAATCAGGATTGATGAGCATAGGTGCTTCAGTCAAGGCCTTCTTTATTTGATCAAAAGAGTTGCGAGATTCAACAGTCCATTTGATCTCATTCCCTTTCCTCAACATGGTTGTGATAAACTTCACCAACTCAACAAAATTTGAAACAAACCTTCTCAAAAAATTAATTTTCCCCAAGAAAGACTGGACTTGTTTCTTGGATCTAGGGAATGAAAAAGCTTGGATAGATTCTACCCTGCTTGGATCAATCTTTACTCCCTCAGCTGACACAATGTGTCCTAACAATTTCCCCTCTTTCATGGAAAATAATGACTTTTTGGGATTTAAAGAGAGACCAAATTTTCTGCATTTCAAGAAGACCCTTTTTAAATGACCATAATTTTCTTTATCAGATTGTGAGAACACTTTTATGTCATCCAAATAAATGACCACAAACTTGTCCTTCTCTCCAATAAAGGCTATGTCCATGGCTCGTTGAAAGGTCGCTATTGCATTCATCAACCCAAAGGGCATCTTAGCATACATGAATGTACCCCAAGGAGTGGTGAAGGTTGTCTTCTATCTATCTTCAGGCAAGACAGAGACCTGATTGTATCCAGAAAATCCATCAATCATGGACATCCTAGATGCACCTGTCACCCTTTGTAATATGTGTTCCATCTTTGGTAAGAGGTAGTTTTCCTTTTTAGAACTTCTGTTCAAATTTCGGAAATCGACACATAGTTTGATTTCTCCATTCTTCTTTCTCACTAGGACCAAGTTGGCCACCCATTTAGAATACCTCAAAGGAATGATAATCTGGGAATCCAAAAGCTTTTTTACCTCTTTCTCCATAATGAGCAACAACATAGGATTTACTTGTCTCATCTTCTGCCTAAATGACTTGGACTCTTCCTTCAATGGGATATTGTGCTCAATTATACTTGTGTCGTATGTTCTGAGATCTTCATATGTTCAGGAAAACACATCAACAAATTCTTTTAACAGTTCAACATATTCAATCCTTTTCTCTCTTGACAAGCTGCTTGACAACTTGTACAAATTTGGGATCTAGTAGAGGATGTGTACCAGATTGCACTGAAAGTAGAAGAGAAGTTGGCCAGGAAGTAGAGTCAACAAACCAGAGGTAGGAGTTTGAACAGAGGCAAAGAAGTTGCCCAGGACAAGACACAGAAGCCCAAAGGCGAGGCAAATAAACCACATAGTCACTCTGAGAGAGGAGGAAGTTCCCGAGGACGACAGAGTGGTGGTAGATACTCTTTTCCTAGAGGAAGAGGAAAAGGTAGAGGAGGCGAGATAAAGTGTTATGCCTGTGGAAAGGTAGGACACATGTCTTGGGAATTCCCTGAGAGGAAGAGAGAAGGAGGTGAATCTCACATTTCAGAAGCGCATAAGAGAGATGTTGAGGTAGAAGGCACAGAAGATGGGAGATCTTTGATGATGAAGAAATTTCTCTTAAAGCCAAAGCCAAAGGTTGAAAAGCCGGTGCAGAGGAATAGTTTGTTCAGGACAACTTGCAAGACTAAAGAAAAAATATGCAAAGTGATAATTGACAGTGGGAGCACTGATAACTTAGTATCCATAGAGATGGTGGAGAAGTTGGAGCTGGAGATGACTGTACACCCAATGTCGTATAAAGTCTCATGGTTGCAGAGGGGTCATCAGGTAACAGTCACTAAACGATGCCTGGTTGAATTTAAGATAGGAGGATATAGAGATGAAAATCTATGTGATGTGATTCCTATGGATGTATGTCATGTTTTGTTGGGAAGACCATGGCAGTATGGCAGGAATGTCATTCACGATGGGAGAAGAAATACTTATACCTTGGAGAAGAATGGTAGGAAACACATGTTACTTCCAATTGAAGAGAAGAAAGTGAAGGAAGAAGCCAACATGAGCATAATTCTCATGAGTGGGAAGGAACTCTTGAGTGAAGTTAAGAAGGAACAAGAGATGTAGTTTGTTGTATTGAGGAAGCCGAAAGTTATCCTTACAAGTACTTCTATGGAGGATTTTCCTGAGGAAATTCAGGAGTTGTTAGAAAATTTTGCTGACATAGTAGTGGATGAGTTTCCAAGCTCATTGCCGCCTATCAGAAGTATCAACCATCACATTGAATTGATACCAGGAGAAATCCCGCCGAACAAAGCAACGTACATGTTAACACCTCAAGAGAATGAGGAGGCGAAAATACATGTTCAGGATTTGTTAGATAAGGGTTTGATAAGAGAAAGCTTGAGTCAATGCACAGTACCAACTGTGTTGAGTCCAAAGAAGGATGGAGGATGGAGAATGTGTATAGACTCAAGGGCCATAAATAAGATCACCATTAGGTACATATTTCCATTACCGAGGATGGACGACTTAATGGATTGTTTAAATGGAGAAAACTATTTATCAAAAATAGATTTGAAAAGTGGATATCATGAGATAAGGATGAGAGAAGGTGATGAGTGGAAAACAACCTTTAAGAAAAATGAGGGATTCTATGAATGGCTTGTTATGTCGTTTGGCTTAACAAACGCCTCGAGTAATTTTATGAGGTTGATGAATGAAGTGTTGAAAGATTTTATTGGCAAGTTTGTGATCGTATATCTGGATGATATATTGGTCTTCAGTAAAACTGAAGAGGAGAATCTAAGGCATTAGTAATGAAGAGGTTACAGTGGGATAAGTTGTTGATCAATATAAAGAAGTACTCTTTCATGAAGACAGAGCTCGTTTATTTGGGTTTTGTGATCTCTTCGAATGAATTGAAGGTGGATCTAGAGAAGGTGAAAGCAATCAGAGAATGGTCATTGCCAGGGAGTATTTTTGAGGTAAGAAGCTTCCATGGATTAGCAATTTTTTACCAAAATTTCATCGTAAATTTTAGTGAGATCGATGCACAAATGATGGATATAGTGAAGAAAAGACATAAGTCTTTCAAATGGACATAAGAGGATGAGAAGAGATTCAACATATTGAAGGAGAAGAAAATAGAACAACCGATTCTGGTATTGCCGGATTTCGGGAAGACATTTCAACTGAGATGTGATGCGAGTGGGGTTGCAATTGGAGCGGTCTTAAGCCAAGATAATAGGCCTGTTGTGTATTTCAATGAGAAGCTCAACGATGCCAAGAGGAAATACTCCACATATTATAAATATTTCTATGCCATAATTCAAGCCTTGAAGAAGTGGAGGCACTATCTCATTCCGAAAGAGTTTGTTTTGTATATCGATAATCATGCTTTACAATTCATAACCAGATAAGAGAAATTAAACTAGATACATGCTAAGTGGATAGAGTTTATGCAAAATTTCACTTTTGTAATTAAACATATTTTTAGTAATGCTAAAAAGGTTTCTGATGCATTTAGCCGTAGGTGTCTAATTATGCAGGAATTTCAAGTGAAGACCTTGGGGTTTGACCACCTTAAGGAAATGTATCAAAGTGATCCAGATTTCAAAAAGGAATTTGAAGCGTGGGTGAATCTTGTGCTCAGAGATAGACGCCAGTGGGATGAATATCCCATTCAAGATGGGTTTCTATTCATAGGATTTCAGTTGTGCATACCAAAGTGTTCGATGACAGAGAATTTGCCGAAGGAAAAGCATAATGGAGGTCTAGCCAGACATTTTGTCTATGACAAAACATTTCCACAGTTGAACGGTTCATATTATTGGCCAAGTATGAGGGAAGACGTGAAAAGGTTTGTGAACAGATGTAAGATTTTCCAGTATGCCAAGGGAAAGAAGTATAATACTGGATTGTATCAACCATTGCCTATTTCAGAGAGGCCTTGGTATGCAATAAGCATGGATTTTGTGTTAGGATTTCCAAGGACCCAAAGAGGAAGTGATTCCATATTTTTGGTAGTGGACAGGTTTTCAAAGATGGTGCATTTTATCCCATGCCAGAAGACTAGTGATGCAACACACATTGCTAACTTGTTTTTCAGAGAAGTTGTAAGACTCCATGGACTTCCCAAGAGTATTGTTTCAGACAAGGATAACAAATTTGTTGGTCTTTTCTGGAGAACGTTGTGGAAGAAGCTAGGAACAGAACTATCCTTTAATTCTGCATATCACCCTCAAACATATGGATATACTAAGGTGGTGAATTGAAGTTTAGGATATTTTCTTAGGAGTTTGGTCACTGAACACCATAGCTAGTGGGATCAAATTCTATCACAAACGAAGTTTGCATATAATGACTCCATAAGCAGAAGTACCAGAAAGAGTCCATTTCAAATAGTGTATGGAATGAATCCAAGGGGAGTGTCAGAGTTAACATATCTAGAGCAGAGCGAATTTAGGAGCTCTGGAGCCGAAGACTTTACTGCAGAAATGCAGGAACTTCATACCCAAATCAAAGAGCAGTTGAAAAGGAGTAACAATGAATATAAATGCAGATCTGATCAACACAGGAGGAAACTTCAATTTGAAGTTGGTGATCAAGTTCTAGCACATCTCAGGAAGGAGAGATTCCCGAGGGGAACATATAATAAACTAAAGTTGAAAAAGATAGGATCGTGTAGAATCCTAAGAAAATTTGGTGAGAATGATTATGAGATAGAACTGCCAGAAGATGTGGGCATATTGCCCATATTCAACATTGTAGACTTGTATCCTTACAGGGAAGATGGAGCCAGAGGATCCGAAGATCAGAAGAAGATCCAGTGGAAAAAGAATATGCCTACAGTAGAGAAGCCGTAGATGGAACAAATCATGGATCGACGAATTGGTAAGAAGACCAGAAGGAAGACATATTTTGAATATTTGGTAAAGTGGAAAAGGTGACTAGTAGAAGATGCCAATTGTAGAGACCTAACTCAATTAAATCCAAATTTTTTCATACAATTAAACATATAATTCCTTTCTCATTGCATACGTAATTCATTGACCATCATATAAGCATAAATATAAGCATAAATATTCAGCAGAAATTAAAATTTATCCACAGCATAAGAATTACTTAACAGAATAAAATAAATTACCTCTTCCTGATGCTAATTTCCCTGTTGATCTGGTTGTCCTTTCCCTGCTGCCTTGCCTAGCCAGATGCACTGACCAACTCTGCCCAAACTGACTAACCTCCCAGCCAGCTAGGAGCAGCCTGTTCGGCTCCCTAGCTCCAGGAAACCGAAAGGAATCCTGGCCCCCGTGCCCAAAACCCCTAGCAACCTGGTGCCCCTGCAATCGTTCACTGAAACTCCCAATATCAAACTCTCCACACCAGAAAATATCCAAACAGAAATCCAGTCCCCCCCCCCTCCAAAATGATTCCCCTCCAAAAATGATAATCCTCCCTGTCATATCCCCCGTCACCGACTCTCCTCCCCCTCATTAATATCTTATCTCCTCCTTTATTATCCTATCCCCCTTCTTTATTATCTTATGCCCTTCATTTTTATCTTATCCCCTTCCTGCATACGTAAAGTATTTAATTAAATATATTAAAATTATTCAGCCCCTTAAATTTATTACCCATGTCATTGAATGTGATATGTAATCAATTAATTAATTAATTAAACAATTAATTAATAATTAATATTATTAATACTAATCATTGTTTAATTAAAACCTTTTTAGGACAATTAATTATCTAATTAATTATACTTAAAAATCCCTATGAACTATTTAATTAGGGTTGTTACATACACCCACCCTTCAGGAAACTTCGTCCCAAAGTTAAGGTATCTCATGATACAAGGAAAAGAAACATGGTTCACACATTCATGACAATTAACCGACACTATTAGTAAGTAAGCCAAGAAAACCCATACATACTAGTGTACATGTACAAGAAATGAATATGTAGCTAGTACATACAAGTCTCGTGCATGTACTAATAATCAATAACTATCACCCTTATAGTATTTTATGTATGCATCCAATCCAATCAACAAGACTAGTCTTTTATAAAAGACAATAACCAATCAAATGTTTGTGAAATCCTTTAATTACAATTATCCAGTTCAACAATTTTATTTAGACAACTGTGGTTTAGTTACGTAAATTATGAATATTCATATATAAACATTTTCTTTTAGAAGGGAAAACATTAAATTCCACCATCAGACAAATCTCCATACTTTCTCAATTATTTCTACTCATCCTTCCTCCCTAAATTACTTCCATCTTCATTCCTATCCTTCCTTTGCTGGACTATCTTGGAGCGTCAACTATATTGACCTAACTCCAAATAGAACCCGTAAGCGGAAGTGTCACTATCTCGACCAAGATTCCCCAGGAGGCAATTGACAGTCATCATCACATGTCTTGGGGAGTGTGAGCTAACACTGTCCTCCCATGACTTCAGGTTTCGGAGGATACATAGTGGGAAATGCCTCCACCCCTCCTAATCATAACTAGGGTCCACACCCTACAATGGAATATACAGTGGCACCGTGTTGCTAGGAGTTTTGTCATCGTTTATTTGGTTTTGGGCAGTCTCATTGCCTGAAATCTTGCACTGGTCCACATATCATAGCAATGCATCCAAAACAATATAATTTCACATACAAATATTCGTACTATAATGTTTCTCGGCTAGTGGTCATGATATCCACTTTCATCATCATTACGTTGGCTATTTCATAGCCCATAACTTGTAGATTAGTCTGTAACACAAACTCATACATTTCTATGCATTATCATCATGTAATTGCATGCAATCATCATTTTAATTCAGTATCCATGTACCAACAACTTAACATCAAGTTTTCAAGTTAGAAATAGATCTCATAATATCCCATAAATCAATTTCGACACCCATTCATAAAATCATCATTTACCAAATAGATTGCATCATATCCAACATCATCAATAACATTTAAACATTCATAAAATTTACATTCTCACAATATGTCGCATCATATACATCATCATTAATAACATTTAAACATTCATAAAATTTACCTTCACAGTGTAGATTGAATTATATTCATCATCATCAATAGCATTTAGACATTCATAACAGTTCATATGTCTTAAAAGTTTAAGTGTATCATTTAATAGTTTCATTGTGAAGAGAAAATAATATAAGTAGGCCTCAGGGCTGGCTGTCTAAGTCAAAAGGTGGTGTTACATACACCCAACCTTCGAGAAACATATTCTCGAGGTGGTCAAAAAAGTGAGGGATAGTC
>JASDQU010013878.1:0-16389 GCA_032191745.1 Picea mariana | reverse complement strand
CCCTTCACCGACTCTCCTCCCCCTCATTAATATCTTATCTCCTCCTTTATTATCATATCCCCCTTCTTTATTATCTTATCCCCTTCATTATTATCTTATCCCCTTCCTGCATACGTAAAGTATTTAATTAAATATATTAAAATTATTAAGCCCCTTAAATTTATTACCCATGTCATTGAATGTGATATGTAATCAATTAATTAATTAATTAAACAATTAATTAATTAATAAATAATATTATTAATTCTAATCTTTGTTTAATTAAAACCTTTTAGGACAATTAATTATCTAATTAATTATACTTAAAAATCCCTATGAACTATTTAATTAGGGTTGTTACACCAATTAGGTAAACAAAGCGGATATCCAGAAGCATGGAAGGTCAGTGCAGGAGCTCATGGACAAGAGTCCATGAATTTTTGAGCTAGAGGAGTATGATGCAGGAGCATCACTAGAAAAGCATGAGAAAAGGACAGTTAGGCGCACTAGCGTACAATTTTAAGAAAATTAAATTTCGAAGAATGTGTATCACAAAACTATTTTGGAAAGAGTTGTAATTAAAGAACATCTTAAATGCAGTAGAGTTGGATGGTTCATGAATACATTTAAGAATGTATTTTATTTTAATATAGTCGAGTGCAATATAGATTCGATGTGTTCGATTTGGTCTGTCTATCCCAAATATTTATTGTAATAAATTCTAAGTGGTTGATAGCTTTTAATTCGATAGGATAGCCTTAGAGTCGTTGGAGGGAAGAACTCGAAGAGCCCTCTTGTATAAAAGTTGTGTATTGTTTTCCATTAGAGGTTGTTGATGGGATACTGAATCTATTGTATAGGTTGTTGTATAAGTTATCAAAGCAGTGTATGAACATATGTATATTTCAGTTGAATGAATATAACAGAGGATCATTGTCCCAAATGTATGGTGTTGATGTGTCTATCTGAATGATTGAATGGTAGACTTTCTGTTTATTCTTGATTCCCTGTTATTTATCGTTCTTGTGTTTATGAATGCATTTACATGGCTAGATGTATGAATCTGTGAGATTTTAAATAAGTTCCAATTGTTTCTCTTCTACGAGCAAGTGCAAGTGTGCATAGTGTCTGCAAGGAGTGCACTGACCGAGTCTTTCTCGACTCACAAGCTCAGAAGAGATAACCTGAACCTTATGTGTGCAAGGAGTGCATAGCATCTGCAAAGTGTGTGTTTCGGAGCCCAGTTGATTCAAAAAGTTTTGGAGAGATAGCCCGAAGGAGGTTTATCTACAAGGATTGCACGACTGAGTATTCTAACTTAGAATCTCAAGAGGAATAGTTGGAGTTTTCCATAGAGAGGTGGGATTGCAGAGGCGAATTTGTTGCAAGGCGTGCACAGGCTGAATTTTGACTAAGTGTTGAAAGGAGTATTCTAAGAAGGCAAGAGTTCGAGAAAGAACAATCTTAAGAGGGAGAACGACGATAAATCATCTAAGGAAGGAGTCCTTTGAGATTTCTTTGATTTAGCAAAGTGAGATCCATCCAGAAAGAGTGGAATCATTCCAGACCATCATATGTGGGAGGATTTGCATGAAGGACAGTCACGAGGTATTTCGGAGGTTAGAGTTTGGGACACTTCGAAACATAGAAAGGTGAGATCGTCGAAGTCGCAAACTCGCGAGGTGAATCTTAACTGTTGGCTGCGAGGAGACACGTGGCAGCGGATTAGAGAATCCGAGAATCGGAGATTCGGAGGAGGTAAGAGTGGAGTAGCGAAGTTTAGCGAAGTCACGAAACCCGAAACTTAAGCTAGACCATCAGATCTAGGGAGACACGTGGCAGAGACCTGTGAGTTCGGAGAAAGTTGTTTTGGGAAAAAAAAATAGAGGAAGAGATTGCAGTATTGTCGGAGCCTGAAGTGGCGAAGGGTTGACCCAAGGTCATATCCCATGGTCACATAGCAGAGAGAGGGTATAACACAAGACTAGGACTCGCTAATCGGTGTTTCCAAGTGTCAGGGAACAAAATTTTAAGTGTTATGAACTTACACGCGACATCACTGGGGACATGTGTGAGTGTATAGAGTGCTCAGGGTCTGTTGAAGACCCAAAGAACCAGTTCGGTTTGGAGAGTTTGAAGATCCAAGACCGGGAGGTCGCGGGATCCCCAGGAGAGAAGCGGGGGGGGGTTGTTGTCATAACCCACTAGCTGGTGTTTTCTTTTTTTCAAGCTTAATGTGTGTGTAGTGTTTTAGTAGTTAAATGATAAAATTTATGAATAAAAAATTGCACAAATATAGAGGACAATTTTTACTATGTGGAGCTATTTTGAAAAAGTTGTTTTATAATTATTTTAAATTAATAAAGTAAGCAAAGCATTGATATTATTATGTCCAAGTGTTAATGTAGCATTTGATGGATTTTACATAGTTAAATTAATTATTTAGGCCCAAGATGGGACCTCTTATTCTTATTTTTGGTACAAAACACTTCTCAAGGACGCCTTCTTTTAGTATATGTTTTTTTTTTTTTTTTTTCCAGATCCTTATACTCACTTATATTTTAGAAGATGTTTTTAGGAGTTTTAGTATTTTTCAAGGCAAGTGAATGCATATTCAAATGATATTTTGTTTTCACATTAATAGTTATTATTTATATTGGAAATTATTGTGGCCAAATAGGACAACTTTGTAATGCAAAAATGAGTATAGATGGCCATGGAAAAATATAAGAAAATAGATCCGTCCAATTTACTGGTGCAATATATTCTCTACTCAAGCTACTTAAAACTTAATAGTTATAATATCTTATATACTCATTAAGCATAGATACTATGCAACAATAGATACAAATAGAAAAATTTATTAGAACCTTAACCCATGAACAGCCCCTTTGAGGGTATTCCCTGTAGTTTTTCTCCATCCTCACCAAAATATTCCTTCGTCTAAGGGTTGGCTACAACAAAGATCTTTGTGATGTGTTCTAGTTCCATTTCTCAAGGACAGAGTGTGCCCATGATACCCTTTGAGGTAGAGGAAGCAACATTACGAGTAGGGTCCTCAAAAGATATAGAAGTTATTGATGGAGTGTATGTAAATCTATATGGATGATAATGTAGGAAACTATCCTGTAACCTTTGTGGAGAGTTTACCTTATCATAGAGCTCTACTTACTTTCCATGGTGAATCTCATAAAGTAATTGACCTCCTACTCCTATTCTCACACTACCAATATATGCTTTGTTGTGTCTACCACATATTTTTTGAAAAATCCAGTCTCTTTCTACAACTAAGCAAAGAAATAATCCTTTATCCTTTCGTTTATTCCATCTTACTGTCCAATCTATAATAACATAGTGAGCCTCTATTGTGTCCTTGCCACAATGTTTCAGTCCTCACTAGACATCCTCTAGCTCACATAAAATGCAAGAACCATTACTACAATGGTAGTGTGCCATATCAACCTTGTTGCCTACAATTTCTCATTAAAGAGAGTAGATGCCATGTTCCTCTAGGCATTGCTTATGGAACTATCTCGACCTAGAGAGAAATACTAGGCTTTGGTTTTGTCTTGGAAAACCTCTGGATTAAGTGCTTGCTTATCCTCTCGGAGTCTAAATCCTAGGCCATTTGAAATCGCCCCAAAGAATACATATCAATACTTAGAGAGAGATTAGAGAAACTGTTTCTCCTAGCACTTGTTCATTGTAGATAAATTTCAATCTACAGATATGGAATATACATCTTGCTAGTCATGAGGAGATAACTAGTTAAACCCACACATGATCCATAGAATCACCATTGTACCCATAATGAACTAACACACAAGAGTAGAAGTCCAATTGATAATGCTTTTTCTCTAGCGTATTAAATTCCTATCTCATTAATTTGGAATATGAGGGAATGTGTTGAAATTAATGAGGGACATCATCGTATAACTACATGTCATGGAGGGGGAGAGTTAAAGTGCCCCTATTTACAACATATCCACCTTCCACCTACTTCATACCTTTATTTTCTTTCTTGTTGGAAATTTGGTTTTAACATTGCAAAACATGGAAGAACACAATTTTCTTGAAATCTTGAGCCACCTCCATCTTGTGCATCAAAGGTTTGTTAAGAACAAAATATCAATATAGCATAGAAAAACCTCAGAATAAGTACTCAACGCCTTGAAAAAGAGAGAATTTCAGATAATAAGCCTCTTCGAGGGGGAAACCTCCTTGGTATATATAGGAGACTAGGAGGTACAATTATAACTAATGGACCTAAGCAGACATAAATAAAATAACCTTACTAACATAATATTCCCCAATTAAGGGGTAATGTGCCACTATTTAGGGATTAACATTCCCATCCCCTTCAAACAAGTGTTTTCTACAACGTTTGAGTAATTATGGATGCTTTTGTATAAAAGACTCATCTTCCCAAGTGGAATATTCAGCATGAAGTTTCCTCCACTTAATGAGATACTCTGAAATAGATCTATTCCTTAGCTGGCGAATTCTTGTGTCAGTGATGGCTTCAGGTTTCAATATGATTTTTCCTTCCTTTTCAAGTTCTGGCAATATAGTTTGAATTGGGATCTTGTCACCTATAACCTTCTTTAAGCACGAAACATGGAAAACTGGGTGTACTCATGAGGATGCAAGGAACTCCAATTCGTATGCCATAGTACCAATATTTTTCAACACCTTATAAGGACCATAGTACTTTGGTGATAATTTATTATCCTTCTTGGCTTGCTTGAGGGACACCTGTTTGTATGGTTGTAGTCTTAAAAACACCCAATCCCCTACTTCAAAACTTATTTCACTACGATGTTGATCTGCTTGTTATTTCATGCGATTCTGTGCCATTGTCAGGTTGTCCTTTAAGATTTGGAGAACTTGTTTTTGATGCTCGATGTGATCTTCCACTTCTTGAACCTTGGATTTTTCTTTTAGAGAAGAAGTGATGGAAGGAGGGTGGTATCCATAGAGTGCCATAAATGGTGTCATTTTTGTTGCAGTATGAAAGGAAGTTTTATACCACCTTTTTTGCCAAGGGTAACCATTTGAACCATTGTGTTTGTTTATCAGAGACAACAAAGATAGCCTTCCAGACATTTGTTTAGTATCTCGATTTGTCCATAATATTGAGGATGATAGGATGAACTATGAGCCAATTGAGTACCCAAACAAGAAAATAATTCTGTCCAAAAATGTCCAGTGAAGATAGGATCTCTCTCACTTACAATAATATTTGGGATTCCATGTAGTTTTTGAATTGTCTCCATGAATGCGGTGGAAAATATACTGGCTTTGAAGGGATGAGAGAGTGCACAAAAGTGTGTATACTTGGTCAGTCTATCAACAATCACCATGATGACACTCTTTCCTTCAGACTTCGGTAACCTTGTGATGAAATCCATGGAAACCTCCTCCCAACGCTGACTTGGGATGGCTAATGGTTGTAAAATACCTGGGGTCTTAATTGTTTCCACCTTATTTTGTTGGCAAACCAAACATTCTTCTATAAACCTTTGAACATCAGTTTTAAGGCCATCCCAAAAAAATTCCTTCTTGACCCTATGGTAGGTTTTCAAAAATCCCGAGTGCCCTCCTACCCGAGAGGTGTGAAATTCCAATAGTACTTTTTGTTTGAGTTGGGAGTTCTTACATAAATATAAGCGATCTTTGTACCATAGTGAATCTTTTTTCTGTGTAAATGTATTTGATGCACTGGAATCCTGCTGCAACCTTTGAATGAGAGTCCACACATTTTCCTCATTCTTCCATTCATCCCTCGCTTCTATTATCCAATCGGGTTGGATGATCGATATAGCGTAGAGAAAGGCCTCAACATCTTCATCCTTTCTTGAGAGTGTATCTACCACAACATTTTTCTTCCCTTTTTTATAGATGATTTCAAAATCATAACCCAATATCTTGGTCACCCATTTTTGTTGTTCTTATGAAGATAGTCATTGTTCCAAGAAGTATTTAAGACCATCATGATCTGTTTTGACCTTGAAGTGCCTACCTATTAGGTAAGGGAGCCATTTATTCAATGCATGTATTATTTCCATAATTTCCTTCTCATAAATGGGTTTGTGTAAGTATTTTCTCTTGAGTTCCCGACTTTCAAAAGCCATGGGCCTTCATTCTTGCATTAGGAGAGCACCAATGCCATTTCCCAAGGCATCACATTCCACAATAAAGGTTTTTATGAAGTCTGGTGTGGTCAATACAGGATCTTTACACATCACCTCTTTAAGTTGTTCAAAAGATTTAGTTGCCTCTAGAGTCCATGAAAAGGCATCCTTCTTAGTTAGTGTCATTAAAGGTGCTGCTATTCTCCCATAATTCCGAACAAACTTGTGGTAGTAACATGTCAAACACAAAAATCCTCTAAGATTCTTCAATGTTTTGGGAATCGGCTAGTCCATCATGGCCTTAATCTTGTTAGGGTCTACATTGACACCTTCATGAGATACAATATGACCCAAATAATCTACCTCCTTCACCCCAAAGAAACATTTGGACGGTTTGAAATATAGTTGTTTCTCCTTCAGTAGTTGTAGCACCTTGTCAACATGTCACACATGATCCTCTCAAGACTTGCTATAGATTAGTATATCATAAAAAAATACTAACAAAAATTTTCGAAGGAAGAGAATGAAAATGGAATTCATCAACCCTTGGAATGTTTAAGGTGCATTTGTAAGGCCAAAAGACATGACCAAAAATTCATAATAGCCTTCATGAGTTTAGAATGTTGTTTTTGGGATATCTTCTTCCTTCATTCTATTCTGATGATACCCTGAATCGAGATCCAACTTTGTGAAATAGATTTCTCTATGTAGTTCATTTAACAATTCATCAATGACAGGAATGGGAAACTTATCTTTAATAGTGATCTTATTGAGCTCTCTATAATATGGACACATACGCCATGAGCCATCTTTATTGAATACCATTACCACCGGTGTAGAGTAAGAACTATGGCTAGGTCTAATAATGCCAGCCTCTAACATTTCTTCAACCATTCGCTCAATTTCACTCTTATGGGCATAAGGGTATATGTACGGCCTGATGTTAGGAGGAACACTCCCAGGAATTAGGTGAATATCATGATCATGATTTCGAGTGGGTGGAAGACCTTTGGGAATATCTTCAAATACTTTGGAATGCTTATCAATGATCCCTTGGAGATATAGCGGAATAGATGGCTTAGATGTTTGAACATCTAGTGAGCATAGTTGTGCAATAACACCTTGATGCCCCTTTTTCAATAATTTTGTCATGCTATTAGAGCTTATCACCTTACTGGGTTTCCCAGTCATACCTCTTAACTCAATTTCTTTTCCTTCCAATGAAAATTTCATGAAAAGTTCTTGAAAATTAAAATCCATTGTTCCTAATGATTGTAACCATTGGATTCCTAGTACAACATCAGCACCACCCATGGGTATATCAATGAT
This sequence comes from Picea mariana, assembly GCA_032191745.1. Taxonomy (NCBI): domain Eukaryota; kingdom Viridiplantae; phylum Streptophyta; class Pinopsida; order Pinales; family Pinaceae; genus Picea; species Picea mariana. The sequence continues at coordinate 8,947 of JASDQU010013878.1, read as the reverse complement.
TGGACTATTGATTACATATTCCCCCATATTAATATTGATCTTATTTCATTTTCCTAAGCAATTGATAGTTCCTCCATCTGCAATCATTACTTGAAACTTTGGCGTTGGGTATACAAAGCAATTGAGAGATTTGGCTAATTTATAGTGAATGAAATTATGAGAACTATCGGAATCAATGAAGAATATTACCCTTTTCTTTTTGATATATCCTTCAATATTGAGGGTTTGAGGAGTGCTAATTCCAGCCAATGCATTACATGATATCGTGGGAGTCAACTCTTCAGAAGACATCGCTTCTATGTTTTCATCTTGAGATGGTTCGTGTTCTTGTTGTTCTTCTTCTTCCTCTTCACAATCTATGTAGAATAATTTCTTCTCACCACACTGATGTCTCTTACTATACTTGCTGTCACAATTAAAGCATAAAACTTTTTCTTTTCTTTCCTCCAATTGTTGAGGTGTCAACCTTGTAGGTTGAGGTGTTTTAGAAGAAGAAGCATTATTCTCTCGATAGATGTTAGGATTGGTCCTTCTAGTAGCCATAGCCATATTTTTACTTTCAACATTTCTTTCCACCCTNGATAGATGTTAGGATTGGTCCTTCTAGTAGCCATAGCCATATTTTTACTTTGAACATTTCTTTCCACCCTAAATGCATTCTCCAATGATTTGGGTTCCCAAAGGCGAACCTCATTTTGAATGTTATCCTTTAAAGTTCCTATGAATACATCAATCAAGTGCTCATCTGGAATATCTGTTACCTTTATATTCAATCTTTGAAAGTTCTCAATGTGATCTGTAACTGAACCCTTTTGCTTGAGATTTATCAATTGGCTAAAGAAGGTATTGCTCCTTGTATCCTCATAGTGTTCTATCATTTCTTCTGTGAAAATTGTCCAAGTGACGGGTGATTTGCGAGAACAAAGCCATCGATACCATACAAATTGATTGGGTTCTAAATAAAAAGAAGCAATTTGTACCTTTTGTGTATGTGGAACATTATGTAGATCAAAGAATTGTTGCATCTGAAGTATCCATGTGATTGGGTCCTTTCCATCAAACTTCCTCATATCGATCTTAGGAACATGGTTGGTCTTCAAACTAAAGTTGGAGTTTCTCCATTCTTGATTCATCTTCCTTCTGTCCTCACCATGAATTTCATGGGATACATTTTCACTTTCAGGTGTCGTCTCTATTAGGAAATTTTTCAATCCTTCCATGATCTCCCTTTTTAAACCATCCATCTTAGTATCCATTATCGCCTCCAATTTAGCTTCAATTGAATCCATCATCCCTTGTAGTTCATCTTTTGTCACTGTCTTCTTTTGTAATTCATTTATGTCTCTACACATTTCTTCACCTTCATCAAGAGTCCAAGTAGGACTGACTGGAGGCTTATTTGGTGTAGAAGTTCCCTTTTTTGGTGGCATGTTGTCTAAGTATCACTTCTAAACCTTGATTTTGAGGTGGTTCTGCTAGACAATCTTTCTTCTATTGTATCTCCAAAGTTTCAATGCTTTTGGGTATGCAACTTTCTTTTTTGTAGTTCTCTGATATTTCTTCTCTGCAATGCCATAGGTCCGGGTTCTAAATATAAAGAAGAAATTCATACCTTTTGTGTATGTGGAACATTATGTAGACCAAATAATTGCTCCATCTGAAGTATCCATGTGATTGGGTCCTTTCCATAAAACCTCATCATATCGATCTTAGGAACGTGGTTGGTCTTCAACCCAAAGTTGGAGTTTCTCCATTCTTGATTCATCTTCCTTGTGCCCTCATCGTGAATTTCATGGGATACATTTTTACTTTCAGGTGTCCTCTCTATTAGGAATTTTTTCAATCCTTCCATGATCTCCCTTTTTAAACCATCCATCTTAGTATCCATTATTGCCTCCAATTTAGCTTCATTTGAATCCATCATCCCTTGTAGTTCATCTTTTGTCATTGTCTTCTTTTGTACTTCATTTATGTCCCTACACATTTCTTCACCTTCATCAAGAGTCCAAGTGGGACAGTCTAGAGGCTTATTTGGTGTAGACGTTCCCTTTGTTGGTGGCATGTTGGCCAAGTATCACTTTTAAGCCTTGATTTTGAGGTGGTTCTGCTAGACAATCGTTCTTCTATTGTATCTCCAAAGTTTCGATGCTTTTGGGTATGCAACTTTCTTTTTTGTAGTTCTGTGATATTTCTTCTCTGCAATGCCATAGGTCCAGGTTCTAAATATAAAGAAGAAATTCATACCTTTTGTGTATGTGGAACATTATGTAGACCAAATAATTGCTCCATCTGAAGTATCCATGTGATTGGGTCCTTTCCATAAAACCTCTTCATATCGATCTTAGGAACGTGGTTGGTCTTCAACCCAAAGTTGGAGTTTCTCCATTCTTGATTCATCTTCCTTGTGCCCTCATCATGAATTTCATGGGATACATTTTTACTTTCAGGTGTCCTCTCTATTAAGAATTTTTTCAATCCTTCCATGATCTCCCTTTTTAAACCATCCATCTTAGTATCCATTATTGCCTCCAATTTAGCTTCATTTGAATCCATCATCCCTTGTAGTTCATCTTTTGTCATTGTCTTCTTTTGTACTTCATTTATGTCCCTACACATTTCTTCACCTTCATCAAGAGTCCAAGTGGGACAGTCTAGAGGCTTATTTGGTGTAGACGTTCCCTTTTTTGGTGGCATGTTGGCCAAGTATCACTTTTAAACCTTGATTTTGAGGTGGTTCTGCTAGACAATCTTTCTTCTATTGTATCTCCAACGTTTCAGTGCTTTTGGGTATGAAACTTTATTTTTTTTAGTTCTTTAATATTTCTTCTCTGCAATTCCACATGTGTGATCAAAATTGGATGTTCCAAGTGGAATTTATGGTAACTTCCACACAACTTGTTGGTTTTTGGCCTTTCCAGGAGATCTCACTTGTATAGTGTTCCTCGCACAAAATAATTGATATAAAAATCTAAAACTTGTACCATATATACTACGGACTGTCCACTATCCAATGCAACAGGTCTCACTCAATTTGGATACTCTAGGAAGAAGCTATGGTTGTTTTACCTGGAACACCTTCTTGAGACTAGTCAATAGGACTAATCAGATACCCTATCTTCCACAGGGTGTATCTAAAAATGTAAGATGCCCTAGAAGATGAAATTTTTATCACAGATACCTTACTAATTTATGTGAATAACCTCTAGATTTCAGGGTCTGAAATGTTACAAAAAAAAATTTATAGCGAAAATTCTGCAATAACTAAATTCTGGATGATTCCAAATCCCTATCTTAGATAGGCTGTATCTTCGAAAGTATAAGGCCTCAGAAGCTGAAATTTTAACGCAATGTACCTTGATCCGTCTAATAAATATCCTCCAAGGGGTTCCTTATGAAACGTTGTAGAAACACAATTATAGCGAAAATTCCAAGGTGTATCAGATGTAGCAGCGAACCCCCAAGACCTTGAGCTCTAATACCATATGTTAAGAACCAAATATCAATATAGCATAGAAAAACCTCAAAATAAGTACTCAACACCTTGACAAAGAGATAATTTCAGATAATAAGCCTCTTCAAGGGGACAACCTCCTTTTACACCACATAAATGTTCAAGTACAAGATGATTCCAAATGAAAATGTCTCCTTGGTATATGTAGGAGACTAGGAGGCACAATTACAACTAATGGACCCAAGCCGACATAAATAAAATAACCTTACTAATGTAATATTCCCCAATTAAGGGGTAATGTGCCACTATTTATGGCTTAACAAGGTTACCCGGTCAAACAAGTAAGTAATCAAAGACATTATGCAACATGCCAAGCTTGGATATCCGAGGGATGAAGTAACCCCGTAGGGTGTGTGTGCTCGCACTTGTTCGGATGACAAGTCATGCACTCCTAGATGTGTTTCAATACATCATCCTTGAGACCCTTCCATGATAATCTCTCCCTGATTTTACTATAAATTTTGAAGTATCCCTGATGCTCAGCTGTAGGCGAATCATGTCACACCTTCAGAATCTTCATTTTAAAGGTAGATTCTAGAACCAAATAGATCTGGTCCTTATATAAAATGAAATCATCTAACACTCGATATCTATCATCAACTACTTGTCCATCCAATACCTCTCAAACAATGTTTTTTTGGAGTACTCCACCAACACATGTGCCTTCCAGTCCATGCAAATATCCATCATCGAACACCCCGTTGGCCTCTTGGACAAGGCATATGCTACGAAGTTTTTTTTTCCTTTAACATACTCAATGTCAATTCAAAGGCTTGGATATTTTAAACCCACTTATGTTGCCTCTCGCTGAGGTCTCTCTGATCTAGGAAATACTTGAGACTGTTGTGATCAGTCTTCACTACAAATATGCTACCCACCATATACTATCTGAATTTGGTTAAGGAATGCATGATTGGAAAAGTTTCCTTGTCGTAAATCAAGTAGAGTCTCTCCATCAACCTCTCGGTGAAATCCAAGTACAAAGTAATGTGGCTTTGACCCAATTTCACCAACCCATGGTACCACCACTCTTGGGCCTCCCCATCAAAGTGCAAAGTGGCGAAGCTGATATCTTCTGACTCTATCATTGGGTTAAGCTTGAAATATGTGTCAAGATTCTGTACCCATGCTTGATATGAGCATCATGATGACCTGTACTCTCCTGTACTCACCGAATGGCTCTTGTGGCACTGCTTGTTCCTGACCTGATTGTCCTCCTTCTTGCTCTGGCTGTCCCAACGGCTATCCCTAGTGGAACTACAGATATAATGGTTGGGGAATCCTCCCAGATGATGTATAGTCATTAATAGGTGAAGGGTGTCCACTCGCTCCATCCTGAGATCCACTGGAGCCACTAGCCCAATCACCCTAGTGTCCTCATGAAACACTCACTCCTCATGCAACATTGGCACGCATAGTGTTCACGCTGTGCTAGATCATCTATGTGTTGATGACCATCTATGTTATGGCATTCATCATGTCCCATTTTCCTTGGGCTAGGTGATTCAAGATGTCATGCGTACTATTCGAATGTGTCTCGAGGCCTTTCCCCCTAACCTCTGGTGTCTCTCGTCTGTCACCCATATTCCTCTCTATTTCTACCTCTGTTTCATAGCTAATGTGATCTCTTTCCTCTAACTCTGGCTCTATATCTGACTGAGTGTGGAAGGGAGTATAGTCCCTTCTGTTCTGGTCTCTTCTGTCTCTACTATGTCCTCTGTGGTACTGAATGTACTTGTCCCCAACATGTCCTCGACCCTCTGGGTATTATACACTTATTCTCAGAATCATGGGTTCATGAGAAGCACTTCTTCACAAGATAGCAGGAAGAAGGCTCTGATACCATTGAAATATCCCAAATTCGGCAGATTTGGATATCTACTGTTGAACTAGTTTTTTGACTATTGAATCTGATACTTTGGGGTTTTTTGGATGCGTTTTAATTCATTGTTTAACATACTTGGTGATTTTCACATGTGTGTGTCATACAAATAAGGTTTGAACAATATATATGAAGCATGTGAAGTAATGAATCAAGATAATCTCAATAGCATGCATTATATGGAAAAAGTAGGAAATACAATTGATATGCAGAAAGAAGAGAAATAATCATCAATTGGATCTCATGGATCATCACTGGAATACAATGTGACTAATACAAAATACTCGTGAACAGAAGATGTAGATAGATCATCACATGCACAGATAGATCGAAAAAATGCAGTTCTAAAAACTCATGACAACTGCTGCAAATGATGGATAACTCACCCTGGTGGATATATTCGAACGATTAGCCTGAAAATGGTCCCAAATTGAGTGCACTGGCCTATGGCCTCCTCCTGATAACTCTCAAACTGAATATCTGACCCATGAAGCTCGAGATGAACGCCAGATGACATCCAATGGGGGTTGCGCACCTCCTAGGCTCTTGGTGTTTTCCCTAGTTATTCCACCGACAAAATCCACTGATATTTGTCTTGAAATGTGTTCCCTAGCCTCCTCTGTACTAGGTCAGAAGGTTTTCCTCTGATCTGATTCAGAAATCCCCTTGGAACCCCAAACATCCCTCCTTAAGATATGCGCACTTCCTGGTTGTCTGATGTGCCCTGGTAGATTCCACCATCAGAATCTGATGACTGGTGGTTCAAAAAAATCTCCCTGGCTGATCCTCAATTGGGTCGAAAGGAATCAACGAGATAAGTCATGGTCTTGTGCAACTACACAAAACCCTCTCTAACCCTTGTGCCCTTACTGGCTACACTGCACAATATCTGCAATAGATATGAATACTCCTGAATGCATGGTGAAATACTTGGATGGTATCTACGATACGCTAGGGTGTGTCTTCCAACACTAAAATCGATCTGGGTGGTGGTTTCCTCCAGAAATACACAAAACATCAAATAGGTCGACTTCCTCCTTTGGAAACTTTTCTCAACATCAAATCATAACATAATGAGGAATTAGGTCGAATTCCTCCTTTAATATCTTTCCCGATCTAATTCTCCATTGACATCAATTAAGCTAGGCGTTTTTCCTCCTAAGTTGAGTGATTAATTAAGTAATTCCCCCCTTCAACACCTTTTTCTTCTATTTCTTCGTTGACTTGGGCTTAAGTGACTTTTCCTATGCTTTTTTGGATTAATTCATCATTTAGCCATCTGTTCACCCTTATTTCTCCCTTTGTTCCGTGTTTGTTCCTGAATATAGTCTATGGGAAAAAATAGACTACTAAGTCACTCCCTGCTGGCCTACCCTTGGGAACGGGACATCACCCCATTAGATCACTATGGATGAGCTCAGAAGGAGAGGAGACCCTCCAGGCTTTCCCTTTCTCAAAATTCTCCTGGGAATGTTTACCAAGAAAACATCCTTGACAAACTCCTTTGGAAAAACATATGTTGGGAAATTTGGTGACCATTTCTCATTTGCATAATAGCTTCATTTATTTGAATTTTAGATGGTCGAATCTCTCGTGCCATAATCTACTAATATCATCAGCATGCATAAGTAGTAAAGCATAATCAGATTTAGAAATGAAATAACTGTAAGTATACAAACAATATTGGTGATTTACCTCACCAACAACAATCATGGAGTTATCACGCATTAGATATGGTTACAAAATCAAGTGTGAATTCCACCCTTTTTCTTGTACCATAATGCATTATATGATAAATGAAGAGAATATTCATGGAGAGTTTTGGAACATATAGGACGTTCTCAAAAAATTTGTGTTGGAGTTCTACTCTCCCTTGGCCAATGACCTCAACTGGGGTATCATCTCCCATGAGGATGGGAAGACCCGTGCATGAAAAAACAAAAGATAATTTAACATTCTCTATTGCTACATTATGGTGGGATGCACCTGAATCTAAGATCCATGCATCAAGAGAAGACCTAATGGAAATTAGTGCATAAGAGTTACCTTGTTTGACTTAATCTTCTTGCTTCTTCTTGGCAGCTTCGAGAATGTGATGCCCGAGGTTGTTCTTTTGAAGAATCTGTGCCATCTGATCAATCTTGTTCTTCATGCATGCATAATCGGGATGATAACTGCGGTTGTAGTAACTGCATTTTGTCTTCCCTTTTCCACCTTTGGAGATTAAGGAATTATCGAAGGGTTTGGAGTACCGTTCCTTTTTTGGCTATGCATGCACCTTTCCCTTGCCTGTTTTCTTGGTGTTCGGATTGATTGTTGTGCTGCTCTCATGCATAGCAAGTGCATGCGCATTGTATCCCTTGATTATCCCTATCTTGATGAGCTTGTCTTGCTCATGCATGAGGGCTTCAATAAAATGATCTAATGTCGACATTTTCCAGGTAGATCCTAAAGTGAATGTGTTTGTATGTAAAGATGAGATGTAAACAACATAATCCAAACCAAATTTTGATAGAATAGAAAGGATTAAATGACTGCTTTGAGTGGATTTGTCTATTCCACATCCATTTAGATGAAGGAGGAGGGACTTTAACTTCATAAATAAGTAATGGATGTTATCAAAATTCCTCGGATCTAAGAAATTTAGCTCAACCTCTAGAATATGGCCTCTCATTTCATCATGTTTTCCAAAGAGATCCTCCAACTTTATCCAAATCTCATTTGGTGTGGTACAAGCTTCAATGTGAACTAGAAGCTCGGGGGACATCGACACATAGAGGAGGACGTAGGCCTCATCCATGGGATTGAGGTACCTATTATTTTCAATAGCATAAGTTGGCTCAATCTCTGGTGCCATAGCAATCTGGTACAACCTTCTGCATCTTAGTTGATGCAAAATTTTTAGCTTCCACTCGAAGTGGTTATGAGGCATCAAAAGTATTTCCAGTGAGTAATCCATCTTCTTTGACTACATATTCTTCTTGTACATGCAAATAGAAATACTTGTGTACTTTCTCCTAGCAATCAAGACTCTGATATCATGTGAAGCACTTCTTCATAGGCTAGTAGGAAGAAGGATTTGATAGCACTGAAATATCCCAAATCCAACGGATTTGGATATCTACTACTGAACTAGTTTTCTGACTCTTGGATCAGATACTATGGGTGTTTTTGGATGTGTTTTAATTCATTGTTTAACATACTTGGTGATTTTCACATGTGTGTATCATACAAATAAGGTTTGAACAATATATATGAAGCATGTGAAGTAATGAACCAAAACAATCTCAATAACATGTGTTATATGGAAAAAACAAGAAATACAACTGATATGCAGAAAACAGAGAAATAAACATCAGCTAGATCTCATGGATCGTCACTGGAATAAAATACAACTAATACAAAATACTTGTGAACATAATATGTAGATAGATATGCACATGCACATATAGATCGACAAAATGCACTTCTAGAAACTCATGACAACTGCTGCAAATGATGGATAAATCACCCAGGTTGATATACTAGAATGATTACTCTGAAAACAATCCCAA
>JASDQU010013877.1:34668-50804 GCA_032191745.1 Picea mariana | reverse complement strand
TCTTCTATTGAGCACTTTTTGTATCCTTGATAGATAGATGCAAGCACTTCTTGTGCTTTCTTTCTCTCTTACGATTCCATTGTGGCTCTTATTTTTGCATCTCTTATTTTTTGGGCCTCCTTTTCAACAAGTTGTCATGTTGTTTGTTGTTCCGGAGTTTATACTTAAGGCTTTAAAGTATAAAGTCTAGGCATATGAAAAAGTAAAGAGGGTTTAAAATATATAAAAAGAAAAAATAGTTCTTTAGGAAAGAAGCTATGGCTGATTTCTGAGTTGTCTTTGTCTAGCTTCAAATCATTCTTGGATGCTTATGCCATGTTCAATGGCTGCCCATGAACGTTTAAGTTCAACCCAGGTGGTGGCAGTTTCTAAGATAGTATTAAACAACATTAAAGCAATGCCGGTCTGATCTATGAGACCGGGTTCAATGTTGGGTTGTCTTGCAACAGGTACATTCATGGAGGAAAATAAGTTTTAGAAGATCTGTTATTTTAGGTTTGTTGTTTCTATTTTAGATTATATGAGAAAAATTCCCAAATTTGAATTAATAATATAACAATTTCAGAGGTCGTTTCCCGTATCTAAGTTAAAATCTAAGTTAAATCGAAAATAATGTATGTGATGAAATAAAACACAAAGCTGTTGAAAAATGTGAGGCATCAATCATGGAAGAATCTCACTTTGTAACAGAAGAAGAAATTAGACAAGAAACCTTTAATGAAGCAAAAAAATATGGTGATCTAAATAGTTCACAGGTCTTATGTCTACTGATAGCAAACACAGAGAAAAATCTATAAAACAATTAGATGACTAAATATCAAATAACCACAGTAGATGTGGAACTAAGTTGTAGTTAAACATTCATCAAAGATATATAAGAAATGATGTTGAATATGAAGGAACAGAAGAATGCATAACTCAGGTTTGACAGAATATGGAGTCTCCAGTTTGTATTTGTATTAATTCTGGTAAAGGAGAAATTTCTCTGCTACAATCGACCAGGAAAAATCCTTCTCTAAGTCTTTTGAAATTAGATTTATACAAAGGTTCTCAACCCTAGACGATTGGAACTTTCATTACTCCTAGATATTAAACGGTTACAAAAATAAAGACTTGAACCGTTTCACTGGTTTCTTTTCTATCTTCTTACATACTCTGGTATAACGGGCAGCATGTATCGTTTCATCATTTCTTTGAAATACTTGCTTCACTTGGCTCAAGACACTCGACGCACCTGCTTATAAACTGCACTAATATTCGTGAAGGCTCTGACACATCCTTTGCCTCAAATAGATACAACTTCCTCTGAATTTTCGACAACCTGTCCTCAATCCTTTTATCCTCAAATTTTATTGATTGTAACTGTAAGTTTGGCTTCACTAGCCATTTGTCCATTTGTGCAACATTGACCTGTATCAACTACGAAATTTCAATCTGAGCTTCATTCAAGCTCTCTTTTATGTTCAGTTAATGCCTTATAACATTGATTTGTCCTATTAGTCCAGGACAATCGCCTTTTCCAATGCCTAGCAATTTTGTATCCATCACATCGAAGGTCTCTTCACAATCTTCCTTAATTTCTTTGGCCATTTTCTTACCTTCGGCTATATTGGCCTCCCATACCTTTAGCATGATATCACCCCTGATTTGTTCTGTGATAGACAACCTAGGAGTTACTGATACCTCTTCTTTAGCAGAAAATACGACTACCTTTTGAAAAGCGGCTCGGGCTGCAGTAGCCTCTTTTTCTCTGAGAACAATTTTATCTAATGATTGTCCAATCTCCTTAAAATAACCTTGTGTGATTCCTACTTTAGAAAGCAGACTTTGTAGTGTTGTTTCTAGTTTCTGATGCACTTCCAATGCCTGGGCTTGAGAACTCAACTTAGATTATAGCTTCCTTACTAATTCCTCTTACTTGATGACTTGCCCTTGACTGGTTTGCATCTTCTTACACATCTCATCTAAACTAGACTTGAGAAATTGAATCTCCTGTTTGTCAGCAACTCTAGCATGTTCTGGTCCTTTATTTTTCTCATCTCTAATCTTTTTCTCTGTATTTCTTATTTGACTTTGCAACTGGGCTATCATTTGATTCCTTTGTTTCAGCCTTACTTTCAAATTATCAACTGAAAACAAGTTGGTCGTAGCGAAATCTCCTAGAGAGCATGCTACCTCTGTGGCAAAATCATCCTCTTTAGATTTTTTCCATCCACAAGTATCCTGTGCTTTTTACCAATGTACCTTCTTCCAGGTGCATTTCTTGTTTCACTACATCTTTTCTCTTTTTACTGAAAAAGAAGTCAGAGGAAGGTATTTCTTCAATAGAGATTGGAGTAAGGTCACTTATGTACATAGCTCCGAGATGGGGAGTCCCAAAACTTGACTGCAAAGGATTCAATGTTATAATAGGGCTTCCTAACTCTGTGAATTGTGTTCCTTCTGTTGTTTTGCGGGTATTGGCAGGAATAGTTGACGATAAAGGAGAATCCATTTGATTCGGTTTTAAAGGTGTCTCGGACTTAGAAATTGTTTCAGACCCTAGATGTTCTATCTATGAAGTTTCTGATCTTTGTGAAGACACTTCAGGATTCTTTGGGTTTTCCTCTATAGTCATTTTATCCAAAGACTTTAGTTCAAAACCTGGAGGTATACTTTCTTGTTCTGAAGGAGGGATTATCTATTCTCCCTGAAGTATCTTGGGAAACCCATCTCGTATGTGCTTTTGGAAAGCAAGAAAGTTGGCATGTAGATCAGGAGGTAACGCTTGGACTCTGTCTAATATTTTCTCATAAGATCTGATTCCTTTAAATATGTCATCATAGGGGGAGTCTTCATGCTCATATGTTTTCATATTACAATGAGCTAGATGATTTCCCATAATTTGATATGGATCATTCATTCTAAGTTCAATATCTACCATTTTAATGTCCTCTAATGTTGCAGATTCTACCTTGGAATGACCAAAATTTAGCGGTGAAAACCTTCCGATCTGTATAGGAAAAGTTGGCCATGATTTCTTTTGAACTGCTTTTAACTCTTTGTTGATGCCTCCTTGTATTATTTGGTAAGCCACTTCTCTACACACCAGTCTGTTAAGGAGAAATTTTGGGAGAGCATGAGGGGGAATTCAACATCCGAAGACTCTGACATAAGAGAAATTCTCTTTGATAAACCAATCTGCAACTGTTTTGAGGTTTCCCACGATTTGCTCCAAAATCCGAGGGGGTGGGTATCCATACAATATTTGGTGCACATGAATCACTACATAGTGACAAATTTCATAAAAGAAATCTTTTACTTTTTCTTCCCATAGTTGAGAGTGATAGAAATGGATGGGTTCTGTGCAGGTTAGTTTCCAGCTCCAATTCATCAATGGAAAAGGGGTCATATAACATATAGTATCCATGACATATGCAAACATATAAAACAATGTAGGTTAGCCTTTTGACTTTGTCATTTGGTACTCAGCAATCTCCTTGGTTAGGTTATCTGATAGAATCTTACCCCAGTTGAAAGTGTAACCCTCGGCTACCTCGTGTATAATTGGCACCCATTCCGTGGGGAAATGGGTAGGGATTTTCCTCCCAAATAGTCTACATAACATCATTGCTATATAGACCATATATTCATTTAACGATGTTGTGGCATAAACGCCATGGGTATCAGCTCTAAATTTCGCTGGAATTCCCCACCATGCTTTGATTATATCTGGATAGGTTTGGTCAAATTCTGTACACTCCTTTTGTTGAAACTCTTCAACGAATTCGGCATTATAAATATATTTAGAAATAGGGGATAGCTTGTACATTACTTGAATGTGTTCGGGCCTGAAAGAGATGACGACGGCCTTTTGATGGTTCGCGATGCTCCTAGTCTGCACATCGGTGTTCACCAGAGCCCAGTTTATCATGTCATTGTATGGCATGAGCTTCGGGCGTGTAGCTATTTTATGAAGCTCAGCCTCTGTTATAACTCTGAGTTTAGTTCCAGTTTTATCAGTCTTTTCGTCTCCAAAATCATCTGGGCAATTCCTGACCTTGTGTTCCAAGATTTCGAAGATCTGCATCCAGGACCTGACCGAGTCTACAGCGTGTGGTGTGGTATCAGACAGAATGTCGTAGTTTGGATTTGAGCCTTCACCAGCCTCATCACTCTTCTTCAACGTTTTTCTGGGTGCCATGATGCCTGTGATAAAAGCGGATACTTGTTACAGAGAAAAAGGCGTAAACTTTCTTGAATACAACTTGTTGATTTGCTGAAAGTGAGAATGAAATTTGAAATAAAGACCTTTATTCACCTTCAGCCTGCTTTAATTAGAATTTGTTTCTATGGGCGATGAATTTATTTTCCTTAATGAAGAGAGTACAAATGAAGATGCGCGTCTTACACTATAAAATATCCCATTAATCCATAATAAATGCTGTCAAATATCGACTTTTCGAGACCGGGAGTTTGGGTGTAATATCGTTTAAGAATCCTGAAAAGTGAAAATGCGAAAAGCCATTTTATATCGCTAACCTTTGTTTTGATTTTAAGTTAATCTCACTTAAGCACTTAATACTTTCGGGACTCCATGCTTCGGGGTTTTTTTAGCGTGATGAGTGATAATTCTCTGATTTCCCGAAATGCGATTGATTAACAATATATTAAGTATGTTTAAACTTTAATTAATCATGATTAAAAAGGATTTTGTGAATTACACATCGGGATTTTGAACTGTCGTTTGAATKGAGATTCCCAAAAATGAAAATACGATAAGCTTAAATTATCGTTAAACATTTTTAATTATTCTTATTAACTTGGTTTAACTTCTTTTAAATTTACTTTTTGTGACTTAGGTATCAGGACTTTGGGGTTGTCATCAAATATCACTACGTAAATAGCAGAAACCCGAAACCCAAAACTCTTGAAAAGTTTTTAATGTTTTGACCTTTTTTCAAAACCAAGGGCGGCTCCATAATATGATAAGACATTTAAACCGTTGGATTAATCGGATGACTTTATTTTGACAGTGATTATCCACTTGCATTTTTGTTCTCTCTTTTTTTTATTTAAAAAAAAAACAAAACTTTATTTTAGTGTAAGGTTTTTTTAGGAAAATATGAAGTTTGTTTCAACATAGGCTCCATCTAGGGATCTCATCTCCTTGCGAGATGACAAGAACATGTAGACTAAGTGCCTTCATTGTGTGAATGGAGTCATTATTGTAGTTCTGTGAAACACACTCTTGAGACAAAGCAAACAGGACTTTAAGATTTCATCTTAAACTTTGAAAACTCTTCGAAACTAAAACATTCGGTGACCTCAAGTCAAGCTTATAATAGTTTTCCTTTCCTAAAATTGACCTCAGATTTGTATAAGGTAATCAAAACAACCTTAATCGTTCTATGAGGTTTTATTTGATTTTGTTATCATCAAGGTAAAGTAATTCAAATGTTTTAAGTTAGGGAATCCCATAAGCTTAGAATGTAGATCTAACCAAAAAAAGAAATAGTTACTAGAGCATCTTGTATTTCACGTATAACGACCTATCAGATATGTAGACATTGCTTCTCTGCCAGCGAGTCTGTTCAGTACCCTGATGAAGTTATCAGATTTCCCACGTTGAATTTCCTTTCACCACTTCCATTGGTTTTTTAGCATGTAAATGTTGAGATGAGGGCAATCATATAATGAATTTCCTTTCTTCATCTCTTTGGACTAGATGGGGGCAATCATTTAAATCAATTTCCTTTCACCATTTGTCTCTCTTTTTTTTAATATGAAGCGGGGGCAATCAATCGATATGCAATATACCTGGAAAAATATCTATTTATAATTAATCAACAGAGGTATGTCAAATTACTTTAATTGCTCTAGAATAAACCTTTCCTGACCTTCAAACATCTTTGGCTTCAGGGAGATTCTTAATGGGAATTCTTATTATATTTTTCAGGGATTTTCCTTGAGTGAAACCAATCAGTTTATTCATATTAGAATGACTAAGATAGCTAGGATTAGCCTACACATACGCCCGGTTCAGCTAAAGTTAGAGGAACTATAAAATTTTACCTACTCTCGTTTTGAAGGTTAGTTTATGAGTTTCCAAAGTTAAGGTGAGACCCTTCTTCTCTTATGAAGATTATGGGAAGATATCAAGGAGGAGGTGAAGAGAAAGTTTGATCATAGACGGGGGAAAAGCAAGGGGTTTCAAATATTCTGTACCCACAACTCGAAACTTTTCCTCACATTCTCTTTATTGCTTATTTTTCATATATATATATATTTCTTTTCATTTCTCTGATTAAAATTTTAGTGTTAATATTAGTAAACATGAGATTATTGTTTTATTCATTTGCATCTGCTGGGACATTTTAACCTGAGTTTTTTAAGACAGAAATTCATACCTTTGTAGTTGTTTATACTTCCAGCCAAATAGACTGTTACTTTATTACCTTTTTCGGGAGACACTTAATGTGAGTATTCATGCGTGTCACCTTTCTGATGTTTCTAGTCTCCTAGCTTGTCAGCAAGTCTCCTATAATAAGATAATCATGATAGTTGTCAGGAACTCTAGTATATTAGAAACCTTCTTATTGAAAATTTTCAACTATTTTGTATATATTTTTTATTTTTGTTTTAAACCGACCTTTTATATTTACAGTAAAAAATAAAGACTTACCGAAAGAAAGATAACTATAAACAAAACATGAAAACAAACCGGTATGTACAATGAGAGTTCAGAAACATATTATTGCATAAAATGCTTAAGGTACCACCCATTGACAGGGGCAGTAAGAATCTTTCCGTCGAGGTTTTCTAATAGAAATGCATTCTTTCCCCAAAGGCCGTAATTTTGTATGGTCTGCACCAGATCTGATCAAACTTACCATGTTTCCCAACATCCTATTTTCTGGCTTCCCATTTTAGAACCAAATCACCAGGGAGAAATTCCCTATCTTTAGCTTTTCAGTCAAATAAGGCTTTCATATTATCTTGATACTTATGTAGCTTTTCATCTACTTCTGCCCTATTTTGTTGAACTTCAATCAGTTGATTTATCCTCCTGGTAATGTCATTTGGTTCTTCTTGTGAGTTTTTCCAGAGTTTCATTACTGGTAGCACTAGAGTTATTGGTAAAATGACGTCAGTACCATATACCATCTGAAATGGATACATTCTGATGGACCTTTTTGTGCCTATCCTGTTAGCCCATAAATCATACTTTAAATGCACATGCCATGCTTTCTTATTTTCGATCAGTACTTTCTTAATTATAGTGATCAAGATTTTGTTAGATGACTCAACTAACCCATTTACCTGTGGATAATAGGCCATGGAGTGTCCTAGCACAATATTATATTTTTGGAAAAATCTTATCATGGCCATGGACTTGAAGGCTTGAGCATTATCAATCACTATTTTTCGGGGATAGCCAAATCTTGATAGGATATTCTCCTCCATAAAGTTGATCGCTATTGTGGCAGTTGCGTTTCTCGTAGGAATAGCTTCCACCCATTTAGTGAAATAGTCTATTGCATTCAGAATCCATTTGTGTTGAGCACTCAAATGTGGATGAATTTCTCCAATAAATCAAGACCCCGTTGTTGAAATGGAGCTTCAGTTTTAACTAGCACTAAAGGTAATGTCAGGACTTTCTGCTTGCCTATAAACAACTGACAAGGATTACAAGTTTGGACTTTAGTATTTACATCAGTGAATAATTTCGGCCAGTAATACCCGACTCTTAGGATTTTATAAGTCGTTTCTCTCCAAGCATGGTGTCCTCCACACACTCCTTCATGGAATTCATCTATAACCTTTTCTGTTTCGGATTCTACTAAGCAACTCAGCAAGAAACTCAGGGGATCTTTCCAATACAATTGACCATCTATAATACAATATTTTATAGCATGTAATTTCAATGTCCTAGATTTAGATGGTGTTAGTTCACTGGGACACTGGAGGGTCAGTAAATAAGAAACAATGTCATAGTACCAAATTGAAGAAGAGATTTTTTCTAGAATTCTGGTTGTGTGCACAGTGACATCGAGTTCATCTATCTCAAAGAATACTTCGTTCTCTTGCAGATGATTTATTCCGAGTGCTTTACAATTTAGCCAAACCTTGACCTTTGATAAGTTTAGTTGGTTTAACTTCTAGGTCGAACTCCTGAATTTTGGCTAACCATCTGCCTCTCCTTCCATCACTGTCAGGTTGAACCAGTATATCTTTAACAGAACCGTTAGGCACATAAGCAATGATCTTTGAATGTAGCACATAAGTTCTGAAAGATTTTAGAGATTTCACCATTGCATGAGATTTTTTTTCCAATATGTCGTATTTTAGCTCAGCATCTCTCAGGCTTTTACTAAAAAAATCAATGGGTTGCTCAAAACCCTCATCATTTTTCTGTAACAATACAGCTGCAATAGTATGCTCAGAAGCAAATGAAAAAAAACAAAAACTCTTTCAAATAATCAGGACTCGTGAATATTGGTGCTTCACCTATGACCTTTTTAATGTGTTCGAATGATGCCTTAGCCTCATTTTTCCACTTTACCTCGCTGTCTTTTTTAAGCATATATGTCATCAACTTTACGATTTTAGCAAAACTTGGAATGAATCTTCTCAAAAAAATTATTTTCCTTAAAAATGACTGAATTTCTTTCCTATTCCTGGGAATATTAATAATATATATTTCTTCGATCCTTTTCGAGTCGATTTTAATTCCATCCCTAGACACTATATGGCCCAAGAGTTTACCTTATTGCATTGCAAAATGTGATTTCTTGGGATTCAGAGACAAACCAAATCTGTGACATTTTTCGAAAGTTTGTTTGAGGTGTGTTAGATGTTCTGCATCAAATTTAGAAAAAATGGTCAGATCATCAAGGTAAATAACAACAAACTTATCTCTTTCGCCGACGAAGGCGATGTCCATAGATTGTTGGAAATTTTCTCTTGCATTCATTAAACCGAAGGGCATTTTGTCATACATGAAGGTACCCCAAGGGGTAGTGAACGCAATTTTTTCTTTATCATCTTGATGGACTGCAATTTGATTGTATCCTTAAAAACCATCAATCATAGACATTATGTTAGCTCCTACTACTTTCTCTAAAACATGATCCATTTTGGGCAATGGATAATTGTCTTTGAGTGATGATCTGTTTAGATTCCTGAAGTCTACACACAGTCTGATTTCGTCGTTTTTCTTTCTTACTGGGACTAAATTAGCTACCCACTTGGAGTATCTTAATGGGACAATGATCTTGGCGTCCAGAATTTTTTTCACTTCTTTCTCTATCACCAGCAGTAATATAGGATTAATCTGTCTGAGTTTTTGCCTAAAAGGTTTGACACCTTGTTTAAGAGGAATTTTGTGTTCCATTATAGTAGTGTCATAAGTTCTCAATTCATCATAGGACCAAGCAAAAACGTCTTTATATTGTCTAAGCAACTCAACATACTTACTTCTTATTTCGGGAGGTAGGTACTTAGATAATTTTACCAACCTGGGATTTTCTTTGGTATCTATATCGCAATCTTCAACCTCTTCTCGTTGAGGCTGTAAAGTGGACTTCATGGGGATATCGTCATAATTAAATAACCTCTCTAATGGTATCAGGCCTTTGGGGATTTCATTATTTTTTAAAATAATCATACGATGATTAGCAATCTTATCTTCAAACTCTTGGGGATCTTCCCCTTCCTGCATTATCTAAGTGGGATCATTCTGGTTTTCTTGGTCGACATGTGTTTCAGCAAAATCATCTACCATTTCTAAAAATTTCCTGATCTGTTCATCATGCTCGAAAACTTGCCAATGTTGTATGTTATTCGGTATGGAAGGTCTGTGCCTCATCTCTATATGGTATTTAAGTTTAAAAACTATTGGAGGCGCAAAGGTTGAGGCCGCTTTAGCCAGTGAATCAGCCTGTTGATTTTCAGTCCTAGGAATGAAATGGACATTAACCGATGAGAAAAAGTTCTCAATTAGATCCCAGGCATAGTTCCTATAAGATCTCAACCTTGGGTGCTTAGCCTGGTACTGACGATTAACTTGTTTTATGATCAACTCAGCATCACCATAGACTTCTAAGTTCTTAATTTTTAATTTTCTGGCAACTTCTAATCCTAGAACTAGAGCCTCATATTCACATACATTGCTAGTATAATCTATGTCCCACTATAATCTATAAGAAAAAGGTATAATGAACTCGTCATTGGGTGCCACAAACAACACTCCAACTCATGCTCCTTCACAAGATGAAGCACCATTAAAATACATTTTCCAAACTCTGGAACTATACACATCTTTATTTATTTTTTCTTCTTTTCTTTTTCTTTTTTGTACCACTTTATTCTATACATACATCATTATCATCATCAATAGATAGAATACAATTCCCTAAATCTTGATCACCAATATAAATAGGGTAGGTCTCTGGTTTCAACGGATCACTTACCATAAACGCCAACCTCGTCTCTCTGTATAAGCATGTGAACTGTCCTTCGAAGATTGGGATTGTGGCGTACGTTATATCCAATTGAAGGGATCCTCCAAGCTTAGCACCCCAAGACCTAGATAACAACATGCCATACTTTGGGGGTATGTCAGAGACAACTACATCCATCAGAACGCTTTTCACAGGAACCTGAGCAAGATTAACGACTAGATCTTTTATCATACCCACACATTTTACTTTTCTTGAATCGAACGAATATAAGTCTCCTTATGGTCGAGTGATTTCGAGGCCCAATCTATCCATAATACCTTTGGGCATCACGTTGTGAGAGGCTCCTGAATTTAACATGCAGTTGTGAAGCAGACTATCGTGCACCGTTAAGGTAATATAAAAAGGAGAGACGGTATCTTTGGCAACTTCAAAGTGTGGACCAAAGATTATATTCGGTTTATCGTCTTCCAAGTTTATAACATCAGCCTGACTTTCAGTATCTGAAAAATTTATCAATTTATCAATTTGTTTTCTGTATGCAGGGTTTTTTGCTAGTTCGACCAAAGGAATAGGGATTTTGATTTTATTAATTTTGTTTTCTAGACTGAAACTTCCTATAGTCTTATCAAATTATATGGTTTGAGCTTTGATGCAGGCGCGAGCTATCTCCTCCGACAACTCCTCGCCCGCTCTCAGGATCTTCTTTCCTTTCGGCCCGAAGAACGTTAATGTCCTTCTATTTCCCTATCGAGAAATATCTACCCACAGATTCCTTCGCACGACTTCCCTCCTTTTGTTTATCGGGAAATTGAAACTCGCAGCTTCGCGAGATCACTGTCGATCACTATACTCTCGAGTCCCCGAGACCCGATGTGTCATTCAATCGCTGACTTTCGCTCGCTTTGTCGGGACTTCTGTCTTTATCGTAATCTCGTCACTCGCAACATCAAGCGCTCGGTTTTTCAAACCCCGATACACAAGACGCCAAAATGCCGAATCTCGCGATCTCACTCCCTCACAACTTCGCCACTCACGCGATCAAATGACTCCTACCTCGACTCCCAAGGCCCAAGACGCCAATACTCGAAATATTGCTACCTCGCGACTTCGCTACTCGCGAGGTCAAATAATTTCCCCGTCGACTCCCGACGCCCGAGACGCCGAACCTCCGATGGTTTATGCCACCTGCCCTCCACTATCTCCTGTGGCCCACACTACTTACATAACTCTCGGGATATCGCCTCTCGCACTATCGCGATTCCCATGGCTAACTCCTCGATCCCTTTCTCGCGAAACCCCAATAGTCGATCTCGTGATGGATCCAACAGCCCTAGCTGGCTTGGATCAATGCTCTATCTGTCTTGAGCTTCGAACCTCTTCACGCTTGCACTGCAACTTTCCTGTGACTCCGAGAGATCCAACGACCCACAGAACTTCGCGAAATCTCCTCGGAGAATTTCGTCCATCCGTTCCTCCTTCGACGATTCTGCGAAATGTTTGTGTTCCTTCTCAGAACTTGTCCCCCTGCGCGTAACTTACGACGCTTCTTGCAGTTTTCAACAATAGCTCCCCTGCACTATCCTTCAATGAATTTGCAGTCCTATTCCTCCTGAGCTTTTCCACAAATCCTCGGTCTCTTAGAGATAACTTTGCGCACACTCCTTGCGGCAAATCTTCAATAGGCTTAAGTGTTGAAGACACTCGACTCTGCGCACTCCTGTAGCAGCAGTCTCCCAATGCTTCACTCAGATTCACAACTCTGAGACTTCCTTCATCCTGTGCACTCCTTGCACGGCTCCGGTGCCAATCTGCACTTCTGGAAACTTAGAACAAAAGTTCTCTCTACTTGAACCCTTCTGTCAATGCACTCCTTGCGGACAATTCAACTGCGCTCCTTGTAGGAATTCTCTGGTTCAAGATAGAGAAACAATTGAAACTAATTCCTTGTTCTCACAGACTTCAATTCAACATGAAATCACATACACAGCATATAAAAGCAAGTGCATAATGGGAAGCAAACATTCACGAGCATAGCATCAATACACAGAGGAATAACACAAAACCATGAATTTGAATCAAAGCTTCCTTCTATTAATTCAAATGTCTGTACATGGGTGTTCTTCATACAATTCTCTGCATGCTCTTCTCTTCTGAATGCTCTCAATAATTCATAATTATGTTACAATGTACAATGAGGGTGTCTATATCCCGTTTCCCTCTTGTGCTCTAAAGCTATCAAATCTAGAATTAAATTCCTATCTACCAGCATTAAATCTATTAAATGTCATCTATCTACATAAGGACGTGAGCTATCCGCTCAAGGTCCATTACAATATACAAAGTGCGCCTCATTAAATTTCTACATTAATGTTTACGCAACAATATCAAGGTGTTTTCAAAATTTGTGCTGGCTTATCCAGCTGTCTTTCTGCTTCCACGCTAGCTCGCTTGATGTGATGGCGATGCTCCTGCATCATACTCCTCGGCTTGAAAAATTTCATGGGATCCTGTCCATGAGCTCCTGCACGGTCTGTCCATGCTTCTGTATCACTGCTTCAGTCTCCCAGCTGGCATCTTCCACTGGATGATTCTTCCACTTGACCAGATACTCATAGTATTCTTTTCTTCTGGTCTTCTTACCCACTCTCTTGTCTAGTATGCACTCCATCTTTGGCTTCTCTGCTATCGGCATCTGCTTCGTCCACTGGATCACTGGTTGCTCAGTTGCAGTCTCTTCTTCTCCTACCCTGTATGGGTATAAATCAACGATATTGAATATCAGAGATATCCCGATGCCATCCGGTAACTCAATCTCATAAGCATTCTCTCTGAATTTCTTCAGGACTCTGCATGGCCCGATTTTTTTCATTTTCAACTTATTGTATGTTCCCCTTGGGAACCTTTCCTTCCTCAAATGTGCCAGAACTAGATCACCAACCTCAAACTAAAGTTGTCTCTGATGCTGATATGCTCTACGTTTGTACTCCTGATTTGAATCTATCAGTCATTGCTTCACCTTGCTGTGAAGTTCTCTCATCGCTTCAGCGAATTCTCCTGCACTAGCACTGCTAGTCGCAGTCTATTCTGAATCCCTCAGTTCAAAAACTCCTCTCGGCTGCATCCCATATACAACCTGAAATGGACTTTTCCCTGTACTTCGATTCACTGAATCATTGTATGCAAACTCTGCCTGTGGTAATATGTGGTCCCAACTGCTGTGGTGCTCTGTCACCAAGCTTCTCAACAAGTCTCCCAGGCTTCTGTTGACCACTTTCGTCTGTCCATCCGTCTGAGGATGATAAGAAGAACTAAATGCCAAGTTAGTTCCTAGCTTCTTCCATAAGGTCCTCCAAAAATGCCCTATGAATTTTGTGTCCCTATCCGAAACTATAATTTTCGGCAATCCATGAAGTCGAATGACCTCTTTAAAAAACAAGTTTGCGATGTGAGTCGCATCGCTGGTCTTCTGGCATGGTATGAAGTGTGCCATCTTAGAAAACCTGTCCACTACCACAAAGATTGAATCAACACCTCTTTGCATCCTCGGCAACCCCAATACAAAATCCATGCTTATCGCCTCCCATGGTCTCTCTGGTATGGGCAATGGCTAATAAAAACCTGCATTCTTCTTTCTTCCTTTCGAATGCTGGAAAACCCTGCATCTGTTAACGAACCTCTTGACATCTGCTTGCATCCCTGGCCAAAAATATGACTCATTCAGCTTCGCGAATGTCTTGTCATGGCCAAAATGTCCTGCTAATCCACCACTGTGCTTCTCTTTTAACAAGTTCTCCCTCATGGAGTATTTCGGAATACACAGTTGATTGCCTCTGAACAGCAATCCTTCCTGGATCATGTAATCCATCCAAGGGCTTCTGTCTCTGAGAACTGGATTCTCAGCTGCTTCATACGCTTCTCCAAAATCTGCATCTCCTGTGTACATGTCCCTGAGGTTTTCAAAACCCAATGTTTTGACTTGGAACTCCTGCAGCAACAAACATTTCCTGCTCAAAGCATCAGCCACTTTGTTAGCAGTACCCGAAATATGCTTAATCACAAATGTGAAATTCCGCATATACTCTACCCATTTTGCATGTTTTTGATTCAACTTCTCCTGTTGAGTCACAAACTGTAATGCATGATTATTATTGTACAATACAAATTCTTTGGGTATCAAGTAATGCCTCCACTTCTTCAGCGCCTGTATGATAGCATAAAATTCTTTATCATACATGGAGTATTTCAGTTTTTCCTCATCCAGCTTCTCGCTGAAATATGCAAATGGTCTGTCTTCCTGACTTAAGACCGCTCCTATGGCATACCCACTTGCATCGCATTTCACCTGAAATGTTTTCATGAAATCCGGCAACACCAACACTGGTTGTTCCGTGATCTTCCGCTTCAACAGATTGAAGCTCTTTTCAGCCTCTGTTGTCCAATGAAAAGTCTTATTCCGCTTCTTCACTGTGTCCATCATCGCTGCGCTAATTCCACTGAAATTCCTGATGAATTTTCTGTAGAAACTAGCCAAACCATGAAAACTTCTCACCTCGAAAATATTTCTCGGTGATGGCCAATTTTTGATCACTTCCACTTTATCCGGATCCATCCTCAACTCATTAGCCAAAATAACAAAACCCAAATAAATGAGCTCTGTCTTCATAAATGAGGACTTCTTCATATTAATCAACAGCTTCTCCTGTTGTAGCTTTTTCATCGCAATGGCCAAATGCTTCAAGTGTTCAGCCTCTGATTTATTGTAAATCAGTATGTCATCTAAATAAACAATGAAAAAATTTTCAATGAATTCCCTCAGGACTTCATTCATCAACCTCATTAAGGTACTTGGCGCATTCGTCAAGCCAAACGACATGACTAGCCATTCATACAATCCTTCGTTTGTCTTGAAGGTTGTCTTCCACTCATCGCCTTCCCTCATGCAAATCTGGTGGTATCTGCTCTTCAAATCAATCTTTGAAAAATACTTTGCCCCACTCAGGCAATCCATCAGATCATCCATTCTCGGCAATGGAAACCTGTACCTGATGGTTGTTTTGTTGATCGCTCTTGAGTCGGTACACATTCTCCAACCTCCGTCTTTATTCGGACTGAGTACTATTGGAACAACACATGGACTCAAACTTTCCCTAACCAATCCTTTGTCCAACAAGTCTTGAACTTGTCTCTTAACCTCCTCATTCTCTTTCGGTGTCAACCTGTACGCGGCTTTATTTAGCAAACTAGCTCCCGATATGAGGTCTATGTGATGACTTACACTCCTCATCGGTGGCAACGAACGAGGTAATTCGTCCACTATAATGTCAGCGAACTCTTCCAGTAGTTCCTGAACTTCATTTGGTAAATCATCCACTCTTGTGCTAGTCAGAACAATCCTCGACTTTCTGACAACAAAGAATTGTGGATCTTCTTTCTTCTCAACCTCTGTAAGAAGCTCTTTCCCACTCATGAGAAGTATTGTGCTTCTTACTTCCGACTTCACCTCCTTATCCTTTATCGGAAGCAACCTGTATGTCCTCCCATTCCTCTCCAGGGTATATGTGTTCATCCTCCCGTCATGAACCACATTTCTGTCATATTGCCATGGTCTACCCAGCAATAAATGACATACATCCATGGGAATAACATCACAGAGTACTTTATCATTATACTCCCCTATCTTGAATTCAACCA
>JASDQU010013876.1:74832-90602 GCA_032191745.1 Picea mariana | reverse complement strand
TCAGAGTCTAGCATATACAACAGCATTGGAGTTGTTGAGATCAGTCTCCAAGTGGGAGATTGTTGGTTGTGGAGCCTGATTATCTTCCTGATTCAGAGGTCCTTGCTTTCAATCGTGTTTATACCCCATGAAGTATTTACACCCTATAAGTATGTACACTCTTCCACGCGGGGGAGTGCAGAGGGGGGGTACCCCCTCTGTGGGGTCCGGGGGATCTATCCCCCCAGTTGGGGGGTCTGGGGGCAAGTGGGCCCCCAACGTCCCCCGATGGGGGTTCGGGGGCGAAGCCCCCGAAGCAAAAATTGCCTTGTAAAAGTATATTGTAATTTCATTGTAAATCTGGACCGTTCATTATAAGGTCGCAGATCTAACGGTAGATATTATGTTAGGGTTTTTTTCCCTAGAAGGAAACCCTCTTTTATGAGGGAAATGTATCACAGCTATGGTTGCTGGTTAATATTGTATTATAAAAGAGGAGACTGTGAGAGAAAGAAGAGGAAGTTACAACAGGTTTTGTTGTAGGTTGTATCCCTTCATTTGCTAGATAATAATAAAGGAAGGACCTGGCAATTTCTCTGGCAGACGTAGCCCACAATGGGTGAACCACGTAAATATGTGTCTCTCTTGTATTGTGTGTCTTCTGTGTTTTGTTTCTGCATTTGTTTTATTTTATTGCTCTGCGGTCCTGTTTTTTTAACAATCATTATTGTTTGATCTATCATTGTTAACATTGTCCTTGGGTTTATTATTATTATT
Source organism: Picea mariana (assembly GCA_032191745.1). NCBI lineage: Eukaryota > Viridiplantae > Streptophyta > Pinopsida > Pinales > Pinaceae > Picea > Picea mariana. The sequence goes on along the minus strand of JASDQU010013876.1, from coordinate 89,846 downwards.
ATTCCTATGACCCTTACGATTGTTACCACGTCCTTTCCTTTTATTCCCTCCTAGTTGTTGGTTACTATTTGGGTTCATCGATGAATGTACAGAATGCACATCCGCCGACTGAGTGGGAGTGGAGGACACAAAAGAATATTGTCCTCCTACAGGATGGCTTAGAGACAACTCTTTAAACTAGTTCGTCACCAAGTCTATAGACTTAACATTTGCAGATCCTATAATGTCATTGACATGAGGACCGAGATTTTGTATAGGGTTGTAGTTTGACCTCGATGTGTCACGAATAATTTCATATAACATCCCAGATTGAGCATATATGAGATATAATTGTTGGGCTTTGAAAATAACTTCCTCTTAAGATGTTACACAGGATGTAGAAACATCCTTCGAAATATAGGGAAATAAAGACTTAAGAAACCATTCCAACAAGAACTCTGGAGAAATGTAGGATTTGATCAACCTCTTTTGTCTACGCCACTCTTGGATGTTATCCAAGATATGGGTGGTTTTTTCCTGGCAGAGGGCCGACATAATTTCTATGTTGGCATCATAATGAACTGGAAAATGGAAGTAGTTGAGAAAGACTAAAACCATCTGATTAAAATTCATGTATGTTCCCCCTCATATCTCTATGTACCATTTCACTGCAACCCCCGTAAGGGTGAGTTGAAATAGTCTCAAACGAATAGAATCATCATTAAGGGAATTGGAAGAGCACCAAAGATGAAAAGTAGTGACATGATCACTAGGATCTTCACCAGTATTTCCCTTGAATTTCGGAATATATGAAGGAATATTGGTGGGGACGGGGGGCCATGAAGGATCATGACACACCAGGTCATTCATTAATCTTGACAAGTCTGGAAAATTAAGCGTGGCCCAAAAATGGAATTGGGGTTGCGACATCTGGCCCCAAGCTCCCGAGAAAGATTGATGTTGAGGAATCACAACCCATCCAGGGTTCTAGTATGCACCATGGCCCTGTCCAGGATTAAAACATTTCCCCCAACTAGAGGATATCTAGGCTAGAGGGTGACCATAGTATGAAAATGACTCCCTCCAGGTGGAAATATGGAGGATAGAGGTGGATTTGTCATACCAAACATGTTGGTTGGAATCGTTGTGGAGTATGAAGGTGTAAAGGATGAAACATAGGAAGCATCTTTTCCGCCCGATTGATTACCCCATCAGAAGCATTAAGACTAGGATTAGACCCAGGATGAAAAGGAGGTTGGATTCGAATCATAGGAGTCGTTTGGGGAATATGAGCTCCACCAAACGAGAGTGGAATATGCGAAGAGCCATACCCCCAAGTCCAATACTAGGATTTGCGTTATTCATTGTAATGGAAGATGAAAGTTGTGATTTCATATTCACCATACCAAAAGAGAAAGGTTTAGAGACCAAAGGAATGTACTGAGCATTGTAGCCTAAAGAAACAAAAAGATACCCAAAAGGGTTCGTTACTATGGTTTGAGAACCAACCACAGGCTAGACAGGAGTGATGACAGGAACCTCTAGCACTACAATCGTAGTGGTTGAAGGCGTAGAAGGAGTTACATTAACTACAGTAGGTATTGGAGTTGAAGAACTCCCAGTATCTTGCTGACTCGACTCAGTACTCATACGTGTATGATCACAAGTCTAGTAGGTGGATGTGTGTGTACCACAGTTGATAACTTTATGCCTTTTAGAAGGAAAAGACTCAAGATGTGGTGGCAATTTCAACAAACGGTGAGACCTGTAAGGATTTTGTCTGGCTCCATGATGACTCAAGACTTGAGATATAAAAACAAATCTTAAGGCCAACTAACAATCAAAGAGCACACCTAAATAAACAAAAAGGCCAATATGCACACAAACAGGATATAGTGGCTGAAAAGGGGCCTCCCTCACTAGAGTAGGTATGCCTCACCCAAGAGGGGCCTGAGACTCCCTTCAAAATATCGGAGGTATCAAAATCAGTTATAAGGGCCATCGTGGGATTAACAACGTAGTCAGTCAGATTCCCCCGGAGAGGTAATCTTTCATAAAGGTTGTGTGTTGTCTGACCCTTATCTCACTTTAGGTACCTGCAAGTAACCTATGTGGCTACCCATTTCAAGCAACTTAATCCACCACTATATAACCAATGCGTAGGAGAATAGTCATAAGTCAGGTCCACCGTATGGTTAGGGTAAAAAAGCTCGAAATATTGAAAGCAGTGCCTCTCATAGAGGTAAAGGTACTAGAAAGACCCCCATATACGAATAGATCCCCAAAAATATCTATGACGCTAAGAAGCTATTAGAGGGATATCTATGCAACCAACTTCATGCGACCTCATGCTTAACTTCGGTGTGAGTGGAGCCTCCTGACGTCACCAATTATATAATGGATTTCACCACTCCCTTAGTCAGACACATATGTTGAGTTTAATAACCTTGGAGAATTTTACTCACAAAATCTTATTCCAAGGCTCTATATCTTAAGCTAGTTTGTGTACCCTAAAAAATAAAATCGTTTCTAATCAATTTTAAATTAATTAGTGTTACTTTTATTGGCTTTGCTTACTCAAGAGATGTGGTCATGAAATTGATGATGTTATGACTCGAAAAATAAAAGAAATGAATATGAGCATAAAGCTAAGTCCTAAACTTCAATTCTCAAAATATGATAAGCTTTTCAAAATGAAACTTTCAATTCAACTATGCAATTTCAATAATATGCAATTTTTCTACACATGTATCAATATAAATAATAAAAAACCCAAAAGAGAAAATGCCAAAATGAAAAATGTATTTTTTTGTATTTTCAATATAAAGAAATGAAAATGCAAGGAATGAACAACAAATTGATATATAGACCCTAATGTAATAAAAAATAGACAAACCAAGCAGGATACCAAGAAGAAAACAGTCAGCCCAAGATGCAAAGACAACCAATGAAAAAGATGATGAGAAATAAAAACCACCCAAAAATTCAACCAAAGAAAGGTTTCCTATCACTCTGCAGGCACTCAACAGTTATGACAGAGACCCAAGAAGACTCAACAACTATCAAAACACTCCCAACAAACACCAAACTCAACAATCAAGAAAAAAACATTGATGTATGTGACTATTTAAGAAAAAACCACGTAGGTACGTTCCCTATAGAATGACAACTCGCGTATGTACATGTCTGTCAAGGGAAAAGCTATGTATATGTATTAAAACACTGCTAGGTTAAGGATAAGGACAAGAAACTCAGATTAAAAATGAAAATAGGTTTTCAAGAAATCATAAAACAAGGAAACTCAAGCTAACCAAGAGAAATCAAATGAGAAAAACACTCCAAACCCCCAAAATAAGATTCAATCCCCAGTATGGTTGCTAATTCTATTACGAGGAAAATCACTCTATGGCATGGGGTAAACCACAACAGATGGAATGACTATAGAAATCAACTCTAATCCCAAGTATGCTATATAAATGTAAATTCCAATCAAGACAAGATAAAGAGCCTACCTCGTCCGGACGTTCGATGAAGACCACCGTTGAGCACGCAACTCAAATCTCTATACCTGCAACTTGTCCTCAACAACCAAGATACACAAGAATATGGTGATAATATATAAAGTTATCACATACAATAGCATAATCCATTAAAATTCATAACAAATACGCCCATGGAATAATAATTCAAATATTTGCAAGTGTTACAAGGAAAGTCTCTCTATAGCTAGGGGTAAACCACAACAGACGGAAATGACTGCAGAAATCAACTCTAATCTTAGGTATGCTATATAAACAAATATTCTAGAAAGACAAGATAAAGGGCCTACCTCATCCATACATTTGATGAAGTCCATTGTTGAGCACTTGACTCAAAGCAATACACCTGCAACTTGTCCTCAACAACCAAGAAACGCAAGAATATGGTAATAATATATAATGTTAGCACATTCAATAGCATAATCCAAAAACATTCATAACAAATATGCCCATGGAATAACAATTCAAATATTTGCAAGGTATTAATTGGACAAGAAAAGAGTATTTCTATTAAAATGTAATCAGCAGAAGTGAATGAATTACAAACTTTCGTGTCGACACGGTTCGGAACCGAGAAACTAAGTCACTTCCAGTTGGGCCTCCACCAAAGGCAATCTCATATAAGAGAGACAATGAGGTTCTCAATCAATTAGGGAAGATCTTGGGGGCTAAACAATGTGTTCAGACTTAAAAGGGAAAAGAGAAACAGACTCAATATGAAGTGAATAATTTCTCCAAAGTAACTTTTCTCTCAAAGTTGAATTCTTCTCCTCTTTTCCATAGATCGCATTTGGCCCATTTATAGCCTTCAAGTGGAACTGAAGGGTTGATTCAGAAATTTTCTACTATATGGAAGGTCAAGGATCATGGATCTCATGATGTGACATGGAAACCCAACACCATTTTTAAATTTTGGGCACAAAACCTAATGTACGCAGGATGTAGTGGTTCAACCTGCATATACGCATGTTGCACAATAGGTAAGGTGCGTATATGTGGAAAAATAATTCTTTTAGCTCTAGGATTTGCAAAAAGGGAATTCAAGTCTGCATAGGTAAATGGAAAAAGGCCTTCTGTGCAAGTTTGCGTAGGGTGAGGAAAATATTGCTATAATAGATGCCCCCTAATGTGTGAGGTCAAAGGAGTACCTTTGATGGCCAAAATACATTATAAGACCCAAAAGTGGAGTAGTGGGGACCCAACTAGAATTACTAGTTGCTCATTATGATCTACACTGACTTTGCACACATTGCTATCAATTTGAATTACACTGCAGATCCATGTGAAAATATACCAAAGAGTTGTATGTGGCCATGAATATGCAATACAAAGGTGGCTACATGCCAGATTTTGTCATAGTCATGAACAAGGCCCGGTAAAACCAGTCTCAAAATAAATCTAAAGATATATGTATAAAATGGAGTACAAGTTGATCTCCCATGATCACTGAAGTCACATAGGTACTGGTCCAATGAAAGGTAGCAACAGCTCAGGAAAGTTACAACTATAAACTGATGTCTTCAAGTCTTCTACACAATCCACCAAATGTGCAAGTCTACATCATGTGAATAAAGGAGTTGAGGTCGAACACAATGAGACTTCGTTTGATTATCAGTCATTGAGGTATACCATTAACAAACGTGAGACAACCCATCAATAATGAAAGTAGGTATAAAGGCATTGATTACATTCTTACAAGTATCAATAGAGGTGTCGGGGTCGAACACTTGAAGAATCCATTGATCAGGAGGCATTGATGTATTCCCAACTGTCGATGGCAGGAGAACCTGCCACTAATGAATGTAATCCTCTAGTTACTCATAGGACTCTAGGTCTCATCTTCCGAATAGATGAGTTGAAATCAATGGAAGGAGACTTGTTGAAAGGAGAGAATTAAGGCATCTCTCATCATTAAGCACAAGGTACAAATAAGGAGCTTGATTATTTGGAGGAAACTGGACGAAGAACATGTTTAGGAACCAACGATCCTATGTGTCTTTCCCGTGTGCCAGATGTAGGCGGTACACAAAAAAGACCCTCTGAATAACATCCAATAAGGAAAATTGTTGACAAAGGCGAGGAAACCACCAATAGGGATAATGGCATCCAAGACACTGCACATATCCCATTGTGTGAATAGATTTATTGCCATTGAACACAAAGGAAACCACCTAGTCAGTGACCAGTGATGAAATGTCAACTGTTGGGTTCAAGGTTACCTACCAATGAGGAAAGTAGGACCAGGGTGCGCAATAGGACTACAAGCTTCATGTAATTCTAAGACATACTAAGGGTATGGCCAACATGCAAAGTCAAGAGTTCTGAGAAATGGCTGACACAAGTTGATAGACATCCTTTGAACAAGAGCATGAGACATATGGAGGACTCTGGCAGCAGAGACTCAATGATGAAATTTTGAGATGCAAGAGGCATCAATCAAACTCTCCATAGGGACTGGAAGAGTAACTCGTCGGGGGAGTAAACTTTCTGCAATGAGCTCAGCTTCCAAAGGTTATGCTAAACCCAAAATTTTGATGAAAAATGGACTCAAAACTTGTGTGCTTTGTTCAAAGGTGACATGATTGCTGCCACTATAAGATAATATTCCTTTCCCGCCCATATTTTTTTTCTTTTTCATAGTCAAATGAATGCTATGATACAGAGGAGGAAACAAGTGTCTCAAGTAAGAAAACTAGTTCCAGCAATGGAACATACCTATGCTCAATGCAAGGAGGTGCATGCGGGAGATGGACACTCGAGGGAATGTTTCCTCTTGGGTATAGGGTGTCAAGCTACAAAGGATATAAACAAGGTTTTGCTTGGATGATGATGCAAATTGCTGAGGTGAGAGGCTTATAACGAAAATCAAGAACCGACAATAGTCTCAATACTGCAAACAAGAGAATGAGATGAAATTACAACTTAATGCCAAAAAATGTCCCTTTTCATAATATTAGTCCACTTGGTTTGAAAAAGGGATTAAATTGCACCAAATAGACATCCTTTCAAATCCAATTTACGAGTGTGAGAGAGAAAAGTTCACTCGACAATATTTTCTCTTTTTGAGAGAATCAGAAAAGAGCTTAAATCAAACTCGTCAATTAACGAGTGTGAAAGAGAAAAATTCACTCGTCAATATTTTTTCTTTTTAAATGAGTCAGAAAATAGCTTAAATCAGAATCATTGGGGGGTTTCTAGGAGGCATGTCATGCGGGAGGCAAAGGCTCCCGTGCAGGATTTTTGTGAAGGGTCAGCAACTTATGAATAGCTAACACAAGCTTGGGAAAACCCAAAGCTCTCCAATTCGAGGAGGATAAAGTGCTAGCATAGGTTACCTTCTCAACTATATATTGGACAATGTCTCTTACCTGAAAAGGCATAGGAAGAGGAATTCGATACCCCACAAGACCATCCCATTCAAAGGAAATGTCTTCAAGATGTGGAGGGAGAATAATTGGGGAGAGTAAAACTCTCTCTTGTTTAGAAGGTGCCTGGATATAAATGTTAATGAAATGGTCGAGAGGTGTCTCACTCCCTAACACGGGAGTGGGGTTAGGTGATGATTTCATCAGCATGACTACCATTTCAATCAATGAGAAATAGAGTGTTGAGAAACCAAAGATGACTCAGAACCCAAAGTGCCCCCAGGAAAGGACCACACTTCTTGTACCATAGTAGTAGCAGGGTACAAACAAGTAATGTGATCTCCTTTGCAAATCCTACAAAGGAACTTGGGCTTATGTCTTACACGTCTAGGTTTCTTAATCATATGAATGGCCCTATCATCACTCACTATGGTTGGTGACATGCTCTCAGTGTGACTGGCATAGGCTGATGGTTCATCTTCTACATGTTGCACAGAGGTTGGAGATGCGATGTCATTATGACTCATGGCGACTAGAGTGGTTCCCCCAGCATGACTTGCAAAGGTTGGTTGTTGGTCTTCAACATGGCTTGTAGAGTTTTTTGACCAATTTCCAACATGAATGGTAGCGGTTGGCGATGGGATTCTAGTATGAATTGCAGTGACTCGACTGGTGGCGGCAGTTACTTGTGGTATTTGAGACCAAGGTCCCGAGAAAGACTGGTTTTGATAAATTGCAGGACATGAACAGTTCTGGTTTACACCATGTCCCTGTCCGAAAAGGTAGTATATTCTGCCTAATTGATCCATAAAGGTTTGTACGGGCATCATCACTGAAGTAGATGTATGCAAGGAGATAAAGGTGTGATAAGGATTATTCAGATGAGGATATGTGTTGCTCCCATGTGAATGGGTTCCGTGAAGGGGGTATCCCATACCATAAAACTGATTCCCTCTGTATGAAATACCATAGAACATATGGATACCCGCCATGGGTAGAGTGTATGTAGGAACTGGCATATCGGACAAAGGATACACTAATGGGGTGTAATAAGTAGATTAACCACCCATTGGAGTGTTGGCTCTTGGAAAAGTGAGGCTAGGATTAGATCTGTAAGAGGGGAGATTCCAACCCCCTACAATGAGGGTCAGTTGAGGGATAAGATTCTTCTCATATTAAGACGCATATAGTGGAGCCATCGTGCCCCTGGATTAATGTATAGTCATATTAAGAGGGAAATGATTAGAGACCCAAGGCATGGACTGAGTATCATAATTTTGCATACCATTATGAAACACAAACGGATTCGTCCCCATGAAATGAGTGAATGTCATGGGGGAGATAGTGGTAAATGGGGGAGGCCAAGGAACTCCACGATCCATGATAATGAAAACTCAAGGCACAGTATAAAATCCTAAGGTCAACTAGTAATCAAAGAGCACACCAAAATAAAATCAAAAGGACAATATGCACATAAACAAGATAAAGTGGTTGAAAGGGTCTCCCTCCATAAAGTAGGTATGCCTCACCCAAGAGGGGCCTAAGAATCCCTGCTAAAGATTGGAGGTATCAGAATCAGTTATAAGGGCCCTCGTGGGCTTAACAACTAGTCGGTCAAATCCCCTCGGAGAGGTAATCCTCCACAAAGGTTGTGTGTTGTCCAAACCTTATCTGACCTAGGGTACCTGCAGAATAACCCCTGCAAGTAACCTATGTGGTACCTATTTCAAGCAACTAATCAACCATGATATAACTAATGCACAAGTGAACAGTCATAAGTCAGATCCACCATATGGGCAAGGTAACAAAGCCCAAAACTTTGAAAGAAACACCTCTCATAGAGGTAAAGGTACTAGCAATACCCCCATATACGAATAGATCCCCAAAAATATATCTAACGCTAAGAACGTATCGGGGGCATATCCCTTCAACCAACCTCACATGACCTTGTGTTTAACTCCAGTGTAAGTGGAGCCTCCTGACGTCACCAATTTTACAATGGATTTCTCCACTCCCTTAGTCAGACACATATGTTGATTTAATAGCCTTGGAAAAGTTTACTCACAAAATCCTATTCCAAGGCTCTAAATCCTAAGCTAGTTTTTCCACCCTAGAAAAATAAAATTGTCTCTAATCAATTTTAAATTATCAGCATTACTTTTAGTGGTCTTGCTTACTCAAAAATGTGTGGTCGTGAAACTAATGATGTTATGACTCAACAAGTAAAATAAATGAATATGAATACAATGCAAAGTCCTAAATTCAATTCCCAATAAATGATATGCTTTTCAAAATGCAATTCTCAATTTAGTTATGCAATTCCAAATAAGATGAAATCTGTCTTTACATGTACTAAGATCAATAATAAGGACTCAAAAGATCAAATTCCAATAATGTAAAATGCCTAATGTTTTTTTATTTTCAATATAAAAGAATGAAAATGAAAGGACTGAACAACAGCTTGATATAAAAACTCTATTGTACGTAAACAGAGACAAACCAAGTAGGATATCAAGGAGAAAACACCTAGCCCAAGATGAAAGGACAATCAAATTAAAAGGATGATGAGAAAGCCACCACCCAAAAATTCAACCAAAGAAAGGTTTCATATCATTCCATAGACACTTAACAGTCATAACTGAGACCTAAGAAGACTCAACAACCATCAAAACTTACCCAACAATCATCAAACCCAACAACCAAGAAGAAAAGGATGATGTACATGATTGTTCAGGAGAAAAGTGCGTATATACGCCTCTTGCAGGAGGACAACACGCATATGTACACGACTATTAGGTAAAAACCTGTGTATATGTGTTAAAGCATAGCCAGACTAAGGAGAAGGCTAAGAAACTCAGAATTAAAATGAACAGAGGTTTTCAGGCAGTCAGATGACAAGAAGCTCAATATAAATGAGACAAATCTAAGAAGAAAAACACTCCAAACCCCAAAATATAAGATTATATCTCTAGTATGGTCGCCAATTATGTTACGAGGAAAATATCTCCATGGCTAGGGGTAAACCACAACAAACGGAAATGACTGCAGAAATCAACTCTAATCTCAGGTATGATATATAAAAAAATATGCTAGCAAGACAAGATAAAGGGCCTACTTCATCCACATGTTCGATGAAGTCCACCATTGATCACTTGACTCAAAGCAATACACCTGCAACTTGTCCTCAACAACCAGTAAACACAATCATATGGTGATAATATATAGTGTTAGCACATTCAATAGCATAATCCATCAACATTCATAACAAATACGCCCATGGAATAACAATTCAAATAATTTCAAGATATTAATTGGATGAGAAAAGAGTATTTCTATTAAAATGTAATCAACATAAGTGAATGAATTACAAACTTAAGTGTCTGCACGGTTCATAACCGAGAAACTAAGTCCCTTCCAGCTAGGCCTCCACCACTTCAATCCTCCACCAAAGGCAAGCTCATATAAGAGAGACAACAAGGTTCTCAATCAAGTAGGGAAGAGCTTGGGGGCTGAACAATGTGTCAGACTTAAAAGGACAAAGGGATGCCGACTCAATATGAAGTGAATAATTTCTCCAGAGTAACTTTTCTCTCAAAGTTGAATTCTTCTCCTCTTTTCCATAGCTTGGATTTGGCCAATTTATATCCTTCAAGTGGAACTAAAGGATCAAGTTGGAACGTTTCCAGTATATGGAAGGTCAATGATCATCGATCTCATGACGTGACATGGAAACCTGACACCATTTTTTATTTTGGGCACAAAACCCGATGTACACGGGTTGTAGTGGTGCAACCTTCATATACACATGTTGTACAATAGGTAGGGCACGTATATGTGGAAAAATAATTTTTTTAGCTCTGGGATTTGAAAAAAGGGACTTTAATTTTGTGTAGGGAAATGGAAAAAGTTCTTCTGTGCAAGTTTCCATAGGGTGAGGAAAATATTTCTATAACAGCAAGACATCAATTGGACATAAGTATGATCAACAAAAGTATACAAGTGGCAAACTTTTGTGTCGAAACGTCTCGAAACCGAGAAACTAAGTCCCTTACAGCTGGGTCTCCATCACTTCAATCCTCCACCAAAGGAAAGCTCATATAAGAGAGACAATGAGTTTCTCCATTAAAGAGGGAAGATCTTGGGGGATAAACAATGTGTTCAGACTTTAAAGTACAAAGGGATGCAGACTCAATATGAAGTGAATAATTTCTCCAGAGCAACTTTTTTCTCAAAAGTTGAATTTTTCTCACTTTCCACAGTTTGTATATGGCCCATTTATAGCCTTCAAATGGAACTGAAGGGCTGAGTCAGAATGTTTCCAGTATATGGAAGTTCAAGGATCATGGATATCATGATGTGACATGGAAACCCAACACAATTTTTTATTTTGAGCACCAAACTCGATGTACGTGGGTTGTAGTGGTGCAACCTGTGTATACACATGTTGTATAACTGATAGGGCATGTGTATGTGGAAAAATATGATTTTTGTCTCTGGGAATGAAAAAGGGGACTTCAAGTCTGCATAAGGAAATGGAAAAGGCCTTCTGATAAAGTTGCATGGGGTGAGGAAAATCTTTCTATAATAGGCCCTAGCCAATGCATTATGAGCTTCCCTGGGTGTTGCAAATACTCACTTTAATAGAGGAGAACCATATATCATTCCTTAAACTTCTTATTCTTGATATGTCTATTATTCCATGCTTTATCCTTTTCCTTCTGTACCTCTTGATGGAAACCTACCGTGATTATGTCTTATTCTAATTCCATCAGTTGAGCCAATGTCTCCTATGCGACACCATTTTATTTCATGTTTGCCATAGTTTCAATGTGTGGAGTTGGTAAAAAATAATCTAGGGGAACTACTGCCTCATTTCCATACACCAAATAAAGGGTGTTTGTCCTGTTATTTTCTTGTAGGTAGATCTATAATCCCAAAGTATTGTTGGTACCTTCAAATCCCAATCATCTTTGTTTACATTACAAATCTTTGTCAAGGCATTCTCCAAAATCTTGTTGAAGGCTTCCACTAAGCCATTTTCCTGAGGGTGGTAAGGATTATGGTATATCTTAAATTCTTCAAGCATTGCCTCAATTTTATTGTTGATGAAGTGGGTCCCTAATCACTCATCAGTATCCTTGTGCATCCAAATCTTGTCACTACATTCTCAAATAAAAATTGTGCTACAATCTTTGCGTTGCAATTCTTTACTGGTGTTGCATATGCCCATCTGGTTAAGTATTTTTTTTTTGTAATAATGTATCTGGATCTTGATCTTATTGGTGGTGGATTAATTGGACCTACAATATCTATTTCCCATTTATCGAACACTTGTAAAGTAACTTATGGTTTTAGTGGAATCTCATTCCTCCTAGATGGCTTCCCAACTCTTTGACAAACATCACACTTCTGACAGTATTCCTTTGAATCCTTATGAACTATCGACCACCATAATCTTATGTGCAATACCTTCTATGCGGTAGCTTTTCCTGCGTAGTTTCCTCCTACAATTCCTTCATGTGCTTCTTCCATAATAATGGATCTTTCATGCTCCATCATGCATCTCCTCAAGATTTTATCTCCTCCAAGTTTGTATAAATGACCTGCAATCAACTAATAATCTGCAGCTCTAACAACCAAATATTTCTTTTGCACAGTTGTAAATTCTCTTGGTGCAAATCCTGTACTCAAAAACTCAATAATGTCAGCAAAATATTCATCTGCAATTTTGTTGGCAGGCATTTATGCACACCATCAACGGGAAGGGTAGATCCGGTTTGCGGTTGTCTGTTTAACCCAAGTCGTTTGGTGTCATCTAACCTGACGGGATTTATGGCTCTGTTATCCAACTAACATCCTAAAAACAACTTAAAGGAAAACAAACTAGCTAAAATATGATTAGTATAACCAACACATATTTACCAATGTTCAGCTAAGAGTGTGAATATACAATGGTTATAGACAGTTTATATACAGTTTACAAGGTTTGCACAAAGCCTTATAAAAGTGATAGTTTGAGATAATATTTCTTGAACTAGATAAAGTAAAAACAAAATTTAATCTAATGATCTAAATATCAAACCAATAAACAAACAATGAATACAATTGTGAAGATATAACGAAAACAGTCAAAGCCAATTAATGTCTAAATAATGTAATCACTATTCACTCATATATATATAAACAACTTAAGCAACAATACATCTACTAACCTCTAATTGATCATCAATAATAAACTAATTTCATCTCTCTGCATTGTGTGAGCTCCTGCTTGTCCTGTATTTAGTGGAAACCTATGACAAAAACAATCATAATACTTCCTGAAGAAATTCAAGGAAGTGTTTCATATTTTGGAGTGAATTTATAACAGTAGAAAGATAAATAATTATATATCGTGTGACCTCAAGATAACCAATCGTTGAGGATGAAATAAATTTCAATCCTAGACAGTGATGTTATCAACCATTTAATATCAGAAGTAAACTCAAAAATACATAAATAGTTGATCGATCACAAGTACAAACTAGACCAACAGCTAATGGACAACATTCAAATAATCCACGATATGAAATATCATGTGGAGACAAGACTAAATATAAATAAACACAAATAACATAGAAATAACATAGAAATAATAGGAGAATACAATGAAACAAGCAATGCACAGTTCACACAGGTCTAAAGCCAACAACAAATTGCTTTCCCATATCACTTACAAAATTATATGTCCATACTGTGGTCCAGAAAAGCGTGTCCTTCTCACACCAGGAAACAATAACTATTTAAACATGTCTTGGATCGATTACCTCCTATCATGCAATATAGAGGAAGATCTCTGAAAATAAGTTTGTTTTACAAAAATAGAATAACAAAAAGATACTCCTATTGGAGTCTTTAAATCAAAGATATTTATATTAATTACATTGTTTTTTTTTTTTAATAGGAAATTACTAGTCTAATAATGCTCATCCCATGACTCTTTTCCTTAATCATAGGACATCAATTTGCAGGTCACCTGAAAGAATAAAAATGAAATCAAAATTAGATAATAATCAAAACAAATAATTTCAAAAGACAAGCTACACGATTCTGTAGCTAGTTTAAAATAATAAAAATAAAATAAAAATTGAATCTATCTATTTTTTCTCAAACAGAATCAAATTAAAAAAAAAAAATCAAAACAACTATTTACCATTTCGAATATTTGATAGAGAATCATCTGATAAGTATGAATTTATAATGGTGTTGAATTGTTTTGAGTTTTTAATAATCACATTACCAGACCGCTTAATCCTCTTGTTTCTTTAGGAATGGTAGGAGATTAGAAATGCAATCGAACTATATTGCATCAGTATCGATATAGTTCCCCGTGATTCAGTCATCGATATCCTCTTGAGCAATAAAATATTCAATCTCATCCTCAAAAAAATGATCATCAACCTCAATCATAGGGGTCAAATTCTCATTATCACGTTGTTGATTTCTCATTTTTCTAGATAGGAGTCGGCCTGGTATCTTATTTGTAAAATTTACATCTGGACTACTCTATTTTTTACACCTGCTATTTTTCTTGACAGTTGATTCATTTAAAAAAACTCGAATTGGTTGAGGATTAGGGACAGCAAGGATCTTATCCTTTAAATCATCTTAAACTTCTTCCAAAGAATTTCTTGGCATAAAATTGCATCGTGGCTTCTTGCCTTTCGAAGGTTTTTCGATAACAATAGAGTCTTGATCTATGGATGCATGGATTTCCTATAGATTACATATAGGTTTTCGATAGTGGGGTTAGATTGACAGGGGCTGGGGGTTTCATCGAGATGCAGAGGTAATTCAGTTACATTTTCGGGTAGGGTAAAATTATTTCTAAACAAGAAATTTTCCCAATTGTCCCCAGTCTTAGAAAGATGTGAAACAACAAGGATTTAGATGAGGCCATGGTGGAAAAGGATTTACTATGGGTTTAGTTTCTATCTTTGATAGAACTTGGCTATTTTATGCAAGCTTTCAAATCCACAGAGAGGAAAAGGGAAAAAGAATTCCTCAAATGAAACAGATTTTTTTGAGAAATTGCTATTTAGAAAATGAAGCATACCTCTAAAATAAATTCATTTCTGAAAAAAAAAAAAAA
>JASDQU010013876.1:54920-70369 GCA_032191745.1 Picea mariana | reverse complement strand
TATATATATATAAACAAATTAAGCAACAATACATCTACTAACCTCTAACTTATCAGCAATAATAAACTAAGTTCATCTCTTTGTGTTGTGTGAGTTCTTTCTTGTCCTGTATTTAGTGGAAACCTATGACAGAAACAATCATAATACTTCCTGAAGAAATTCAAGGAAGCGTTTCATATTTTGGAGTGACTTTATAACAACAGAAAGATAAATAATTATATATCCTATGACCTCGAGATAACCAATATCTAAGGACGAAAGAAATTTCAATCCTAGACAGTGATGTTATCAACCATTTAATATCAAAAGTAAACTCAAAAATACATAAATAGTTGATTGATCACAGGTACAAACTAGACCAACAGATAATGGACAGCATTCAAATAATCAACAATATGAAATATCATGTGGAGACAAGACTAAAGATAAATCAACACAAATAGCATCTCATAACATGGAAATAATAGGAGAATACAATGAAACAAGCATTGCACAGTTCACACAGGTCTAAAGCCAACAACAAACTGCTTTCCCATATCACTTCCAAAATTATATGTCCATATTGTGGTCCAGAAAAATGTGTCCTTCTCACACCAGGAAACAATAACTATTTAAACATGTCTTGGATTACCTCCTATCATGCAAGATAGAGGAAGATCTCTGAAAATAAGTTTGTTTTAAAAAAATAGAATAACAAAAAGATGCTCATGTTGGAGTCTTTAAATCAAAGATATTTTTATTAATGACATTGGTTTTTTTTTAAATTGGAAATTACTAGTCTAATGCCCATCCCATGAATCTTTTCCTTAATCATAAGACATCAATCTGTAGCTCACCTGAAAGAATAAAAACGAAATCAAAATTAGATAATAATCAAAACAAATAATTTCAAAAGACAAGCTACAGAATTCTGTAGCTAATCTAAAAGAATAAAAATAAAATAAAAAATGAATCTATCTATTGTTTCTAAAACATAATCAAATAAAAAAAAATAAAAACAACTATTTACCATTTCAGAGATTTCATAGTGAAGCATCTGATAAGTCTAAATTTATAATGGTGTTGAAGTTTTTTGAGTTTTTAATAATCACATTACCAGACTGCTTAATCCTCTTGTTTCTTTAGGAACGGTGGGAGATTAGAAACAAAATCGAATTGTATTGCATCAGTATCGATATCATTCCCCAGAATCTGGTCATCAATGTCCTCTTGAGTGTTGTACACTTTAATTGTCTAAATAAATAGATAATTAAGGTGTTCAATATGAATTGTCAAATCAAGGGAAATTTTGTTATTGTAAGATAATTGTGCACAGTCTATGCTAGATTATGAAAGAAAACACTAATCAAATTGCAGTAAGGTAAATTAACACTAAAATAAACAGAATTGAAAATATGAACACTAACACAAGTTGTTGATACATCTAGAGTTCTAATCTATTGTTGCATAATTGAAGTCACACTTGCATAACTGAAATCTAATTTCCAGGAGTAGAATTTGATGAGTGTATAAGAATCCTGGATTATCTAATCTATTCTAATTTTCTATATTACTCTTGCAGAAGGAAGTCTGTGCTAATTACTGAAAGGAAGTCTACTTAATTGAAAAAAGGGAATTCACACTTCTATTTATTTTTTCTTGAAAACGGAGATTTAATCTAATGCAGAAAAGGAATTAACTTTCAAAGCAATTCTCTAGCAATATACAACAATTGATTCTAACTCTCATGAGACACATTGATGCGCAATAACATAAAGGGACTGAACTGTAACAGCAAATGTATTCTAGAACTGTATAAATAGATAAATCACACAACTGTAGATAATCAAAGCAGTTAATCTAAAACTCACAACAGAGGGGAGTCTGTGAGGAAGGTGGGCCCTTTCCTTCTCACTGAATCCACTTTAAAAGACTACAGTAGGTTGGAGAAACTCAAATCACTTCTTTATTAAATCACCAGAATGGTTAGATACAAAATGATTCACTTCACTATCTATTCCACAACTTATATCCACTACCTAAATGGTTACAAAGATCTGTTATTTAAAGACAGAGACATTTAGTTGAAATGGACTCAAAATAGCCTTGTGAATCAGAGATTCTCAAGCTGTTCGTATGATAGAAAAGATCTGTCATCATCACAAAATCTAGAAAATGATCTTGATCACCAACTTGAGGAAAACATGAGCCAAAATGTGTAATAGACTTGAGGATCGGTCTTTGGGATACAGATTTGAATGATATACCAGCTTCCAGGATCAGTGGGAATCTATTCCAGCAGGTGTAACAGCTTCCATGAAAGGTGCACAATTGGTGTAGTCGTGTAACAACATGTAGAACTAGCGCACAATTATTAACAGCTTCCAAGAAAGGTGCACAATTTTTGTAGTCATGTAACAGCATGCAGAACTGATGCACAACTGTAACAGCTGGTGTAACAACAACAATCTTTCTTCAATACTTGGTTGTTTTTCTTTAATCCACACAGTTTGATAATTATTTGAACATTCATGGGTAAAATATGAGAAATGCTACCAATAAAACATGTTAAGTGAATAAGAATACAAAATAAATATCAATGATTCATACCTTGGGAAAAGTACTTATCAAACGCTATATTAGGCATTTTAGCATAGAAATGATAAGGTTGAGTGAGCAAAAGATATAGTGAAAAAGGGACATTTATGGGTCCTAACATCCCCCCCAACTGAAGACATTACATGTCCTCATGCAATCCACATTCAAGCCTTACTCTGAATCTGAGTCAGGGAAGTGACTCCTCCAGTGCAAATTGCTAAGACAAATTGCTAAGTACCAGTATGGGAAAAATCAATCAAATCACCTGTGTGTACCCCAACGTTTGTTGTTTCAAAAATATGTCTGAGTTTCTTTGTCTTCAAGAACAGAATCAGTTTGAGTTGCTTGAGTTACAACTTGTAAGTGTAACAGAGGTTCTTGTGTAAAAGTTGTTGGTAAACCAACAACTAAGCTATTACCTTGAGATCTCTTCTTCCTTAATGGTTCTTGTGGAGCAGTAAGGTCATATTTCGTCTTGACTAAGAAATTGGACAGTTCTTCAGTATGACCAATGACTGGTACTTTCACTATTTTATACCCTGCCTGAAAGTAAATATTACCACATTCATAGCACATGTGCTCTCTATTTTCATTCATAACAGTTGTTATCTGTGTTAATATATCCAAAGTTGACTCCTCAAAGTTTTTCTATCGAGCAACCTGCAATTCCTTCTTTAGGGAATCCAACTCTCCTTTGAGGCTATCATTTTCCTTCATCAGTTTAGTAATCCTGGAATTTTTTGTACACTTTATCTTCTTCTCAATTTGAGAAAATAGTTGAGCAAGTGGTACATCGTCATTATCCTCATTATTTTGTGTAACAGCTTCTTGTGTGGCAGCTACACTGATGATAGTTGGTTCTTGTGTGGCTGATACAATGATGATAGTTGGTTCTTGTGTAATAGCTAATTCTAGCATAACTGGTTATTATGGGACAGCCTCTTCCTGGGCATTTGGTTGTTGTGTAACAGCTAAGTCTTGGGAAGAGGTTGGTTCTTGTGTAGCATTCACTTCTTGAAAAATGGAGGATAATGGATGAAGAAGGGGTATTTACTGTTCCATATTCTTCCATCCAACTGCTGCTCCAGTAGACCTCGCTGACCTAGTTTTCTTCCTAGGTAAGGCACAGACAAAAGCAGGGGTGTTCCTTTTCCTTTCTTCAGGAGAAGGAGTTCATTCTTCAACAACCAAACAAGGAGGAAAATATGCAATGAAAGGGTGTTCTCCTATAATATGTACTTCTTCACTCGACGAATTATGTACAGAATCATCAAGTGGATCTGATGATTCCACTGTAATTCGTTTACATTCGGCATGAATTGACAAAATGGTTTCTTGAAATTCTTTGCCCAAGACAAAATCTGGTATGCCTGTCTCCATAAGATCAATTTGCGGCTTACTCAGGTTTGTATCA
Organism: Picea mariana; assembly: GCA_032191745.1. Classification (NCBI taxonomy): domain Eukaryota; kingdom Viridiplantae; phylum Streptophyta; class Pinopsida; order Pinales; family Pinaceae; genus Picea; species Picea mariana. The sequence continues at coordinate 66,378 of JASDQU010013876.1, read as the reverse complement.
TCTATGTCAAAATCTGGCAGGGTCTGAGAATCAGCAAAATCAGGACACTTTGTCTCAGCAACATGAGGGTTTTGAGTTGCTTCTGGTTCAATAGCAGATGAAGTCGACGTACAGGAAGTTACAGTGGGGGCTTCAACTGTTGTTACAGCTGAGAGTTGAGGCTCATGACTTGGTCCAAGGATTGGGTTTTCAACTGCTGGCTCAATCACAACTACAAGCATAGGGTTTAGCTGTTCTAGTTCGGCCATAATAGCAGGCACAGGATTTGGTTGTTCTTCCTCTTCAGGTAATGGGTCATTAGGAATTCCCATTCCTCTACGAATCAACAACCTTATCAGTCTGTGATTGGAAATACAATTCTTGGGATTCTTTGATTTCTTGACAAAGTGAGCCACATTATGCAAGGAATGAAGAAGGTAATAATGGATGTTTATTAGCTTCGGATGTCTTAAATGTGACAGTAGGATACAATCAGAAAAATAAACTTCTTGATATCTTCCCTCGCATGTAATATACCTTTTTACAAATTCTGATACTTTTCCCCATGGTATTGGTAAGGAAATTACATCTACACCTCGGCCCTTGGTCTGAAATTTTTCATCGTCCACGAGAAAACCCTTTTGTGTGTTGGGAAGATGTGCTTTTCTTCTAAACCACCTTTCTCCTGTGGTCAGCAACTCTGTCACAGCAGCCACGGTTTCCTCTATCACTAGAATCCTCACCCAGTGCACCATTGAATACCCTTCTATGAGATTCTGACTGAACTCCAACACCTCTGATTCATTAAACCCTTGTAGCTTCTCAAAATAAGAAATCCATCCAGCCTACAAAAATTTTTGGTAAACATCTCGGTGTAGCAGCAATGCATTCAGATTTTCCAGTTCATACCTCACAACTAATCCTCCCATGATGACGTTTTAGAGTCTAAGCAGTAACAAAGGAGGAGAAACCAACACCTAAACCAGAGACACAACAAGTTCGAACGAGGATTGCATAAAGAACACAGTGTCTCAGGGAAAAATAAGTGTGGTCGAAAGGTGGTGGAGGTGAATATAAAATGGGATTTTAATGTTATGACGGTGTAGATTTGCGTTCCCCCCAACTAATCTGATTGGATCATGGTTCAACGAATTTAGGACAACCAGCAGGTAAGCATTAAAGCTTTATTCCATATCTACATCACTTTGACACATAGGATTAGTAACGTACCTCATAACTTACCGCATGAACTGATCTGTTAGAATAAATGCACTATCCAACTGCCATTTGATCCACGGGGAATAGATGTAATGATGATAGATGGCTCTGGAACATGAGAAATGATGAGATGAAAAGTGGAGCATAGGTGGAGTCCTTTCATTGGTTGACCAGCTGAAAATATGCAGATGTGGAGTCAAGTAATGATGAAGCGACATTTTTTGACAGAGAGAGCATTAATTGGAAATAAAAACTTCTTCCAATTCTGTCTGGGCGAATGAAGTAATTTGGAAAATGGCGGAAATCTTCATAAAAACAACGTAAATGACAAAAACAACAGTGTTTCAGCATGGAAAGATAGCAGAGCGGGAAATATTGATGGAGTATCAGCATGGGAAAATGGCAAAAATGCAAAAAATGGGTGAAGCGACATGTAAAATAGCGAAAAACAATAGCAGTGGTAGGTGTATCAGCATGTATCTTGGTCGTCCATTAGGTGGAATTAGGTGTAGCAACATGTATATCAGTCAAATTGTCAGAAAAGAGTGTAACAGCATGTAAGACGGAAAAATAGTCGGGAAGATGGTGTAACAGCATGTAAAGTGACCATTTTGTCAAAAAAAGGTGTAACATCATGTAACCCGGTCGAACACAGAATCCCTTAGTTTTTAGGAAGTTTTTCAAAATTCCAAAAACTAATCCTTCAGCTCCCTTCACTGTAATGTACCTTGTTGTTCATCAATCCATCTGCACACAAGTAACTACCTGATACCCTTCTAGGATGAAATTATTAGAATAGAAAAGAAACATATAAATTTAAAAAGATGAAACACTTTAAGCAAAAATAGAAAAATTCAAATTCGCAGAGTTTATTTATATACAAGGTTTTATTGAAAAGCAAAAATTTCTAAGGTTTAGAAGGGGAAGGAGCAAGCTCCTTTCCCTTTAAAAATTGATAACCTGTATTAGTTGTACATCTGGATTTAAATTCTAGCTTTGGAAAGTGGATGCTGATACAGGCGCGAGCGATGACCATTTGCAAGTAACTATGTATTGGATCCATCAATAGTGATCAACTTGACTGTCCCATTGGGAAAAATAGTGCCTACCTCGTAAGGTCCCAACCATCTTGTACGCAACTTACCCTGAAATTCTTTAAAGCGTGAATCATACAACAGAGCCTAATCTCCCTTTTTGAATAACTTCTTCTTGATGACTCAGTCATGCCACTTGGTTCTTTGTTGTTGAATTATTGTGGTTTGATGAATAGTGTCCAATCTCTTCTCATCCATCTCATTTAGCTGTTGCAGTCTGGCCTTCTATTCCACAGTCAAGTTTAGATTGACTGTTGATGCAATTCTTAGGGTTTTGATCTCGAACTCAATGGGAAAAACAGGGCTCTTCCCATATACTAGTTCATAAGGAGAAAAACCAGTTGTGTTTCTCCAAGTGGTTAGATAAGACCATAGAGATTCATGCAATATATTAGACCAATCCCTACGATTTTCCCTCACTATCTTAGTATGAATATCTTATATTACTTTTTTTGTACTTTCCACCTGCCCATTACCTTGGGGATGGTATGGAGAAGTTGTTCTATGCAAAACATGATATTTATTGAGTAGGGCTTCAAACTTACGTGATGTGAAAAGTGGTCCCCCATCAATTACTAAATCTCTGGGAACTCCAAACCTAAAAAATATATATTCAAACAAAAATGCTAAGACAGCTTCTTCTGAGGCCCTGATGAGTGCTTTTTCCTCTACCCACTTGGTCATGTAATCTGTGCAGACCAATATATATAATTTCTGATTAGAAGGTGGGTTAATGGGCCCTACAAAATCTATGGCCCATCTCTCAAAATGCTCTAACACCACTTGAGCATGGAAAGGCATCTCATCCCTATGATTTGGCTGACCCATTTGTTGGCAACTATCACAGGCTTGGACATACTTCTTTGCATCTTGAAATATTGTGGGCCAAAAATAGCCCATCCTCAAAATTTTATGCCCATTCCTTTTATCAACAAAATGACCCCCACAAGGGCCATCATGGCAAGCTTTAATCAGATCATAAACTTAATCATCTCTCACACATCTCCTGATTTCTTGATCTAGGCCTGTGTAGAAAATATATCCCCCTATCTAACTATACCAAGCACTCTTCTGAATAATATTCCTTCTTTCTCGAGGAGATATATGTGGAGGTACCTTCCCTGCAACCAAATAATTGGCAATGTTTTCATACCAAGGTGAGTCAGCAGATACTGCAAAAAAATGTTCATCTGGAAAGGAATCATCTACGGGTGAATTATCATCATTTATATTCAATCTTGAGAGAAAATCAACAACCACATTTTATTTTCCTGGTCTATCTACTATAGTGATGTCAAATTCTTGTAGTAATAACAATCATCTTGTTGATCGAGCATTATTAATAGGTTTATTCATCAAATATTTAATTGTTGAATGATCAGTATGAATAAAAGTAGAATAACCAGTGATATAATGCCTAAATTTATTGATAGCATAAATTGTTGCCAAGAATTCTTTTTCTGTAACTGTATAATTTAACTCAGCAGGAGCCATGTTCTTGTTGATATAGTAGATAGCATAGGGATATTTTTCCTTCTATTGCCCTAACACTACACCAATTGCAGTGTCTGAGGCATCTGAAGAAATGTGAAATGGTAGAGCCCAATTGGGCCCTCTTAAAATGGGAGCTGTGGACAATTTATGTTTCAGATATGCAAAAGACAATTCCCAATTGTTAGTCCAACTAAAGTCAACATCTTTTGTTAGTAGAAAAAATAAGGGAGAGGCAAGCTTGGAATTTTTTTTAATGAATCTCCTGTAATATCCAACATGCCTTAAAAATATTCTTACCTCTTTCTGAGTTGATGGAGTTGGAATGTCCAAAATTACCTGGATTTTGGCTGGGTCTACCTAAATTCCTGCATAAAAAATGAAGTGTCCCAGCACCACACCTTCACTCATCATCATATGACACTTTTTTGTACTTAGAGAAAGATGAGACTGTATACATCTTTTGAGTACTTTTTCCATATTAGCTAAAGCTTCATCGAAATCAGTACCATAAGGTGTAAATTCATCCATGAATATTTCCATACAGTCATTCACCGTATCAGAGAAAATACCAATTACAGCTCTCTAGAAAGTAGTTGGTGCATTACACAAGCCAAATGGGAGAACCTTATAGGAAAATGTACCCCAAGGGCTAGTAAAGGTGGTCTTATCTTGGTCCTGTGGAGAAATTTTTATCTGGTTATAGCCACTAAATCCATCTAGGAAAGAGAAAAACTTTTTCCCAAATAGGTTGTCTAGAACCTGATCAATAAATGGCAGAGGGAAATGATCCTTTTGCGTAGCCTTATTCAGGGCTCTATAGTCCACACACACTCTCCATTTACCATTATTTTTAGGCACAATAACCAAGGGTGAAACCCACTCGCTGTCTGATATAGGGTAGATGAATCCTGCATTAAGAAGTTTTTGGAGTTCTTCCTTAACAATCTCTTTAATATTAGGGTTCATCCTCCTTTGGGGTTGGCAAATGGGTCGACATTCTTCCTTAATGTATATATGGTGGGTGCATAGTTCATAAGAAATTCCTTTCATATCCATGTAATCCTAGGAAAATGCCTCTTTATGTTCAATCAATAACTTCATCAAACGACCAATTTCAGCAGAAGATAAATCAGGATTGATGTTCAGGGTTTTTCCAAGTTTGATTTCTACAGCGATGATCTTAGAACTAAATTTAGGAAATAATTTAGTTGTTTTAGTATCTATTGTTACAGTTGAATTAACTTTATTCACAACAGTTTCGGAGAACATCTCTGGGCTCACTCCTTCCTAGGCAGTAGGGTCAAAGATTCTACTCAATCGGTGATACGTGTTTGGTGTAATAGCAGAGGGGTCACTGATAAAGCTATTGATTAGCTCATCCTCTGTCTCATCTTTGAAACTTAGGGATTTTCCTATGGTTAGAAAAGGCAGAGCGCATTCATCCTCAAGGTCCATCCATAAACAATTTTCGAGTTCTAGGAGCATGAGGATAAAGGGTAATTTTATTGGTATCATAGCCATCAGAGATGGTCATTGAATCAGATCTACAACCAATGAAAGCATCAGCTGTAGATAAACATGGTCTTCCTAGAATTAGAGTATGACACCCCAGATGGGTTTTAGGTTTCAATACGAAAAAAATAGTAGGATACTCCCATGAATCAACTGAAATAATTAGATCATCGATTACTCCTTCTGGTTTAATAGTAGAATGATCAGTTGACTCTAAAACAGTAGGAGTAGGTCGGACTTTCTTTTTGAGTTGCACCAATTGTGCAATCTCTATTGGCATAATGTTAATTGTTTTCCCTAAATCAACTAACACATCGGGAATAAATGTCTGCCCAATTTTGACAGTGACTGTAGGGTTTCCTGGGTCACCATGTTTAATAAGTGGGGTTTTACCTAACATCAATTCAGACAATTCTCCGACTACTTGTACTGTGAGGGGGTCCCTAGGTTTCCTTCTAGGATTTTTGATACATAGGTCTCTAACATTCTTCGCATAAATAGGGACATCCCTAATCGCTTGCAATAGTGGAACTTTAACATGCAGATTTTGCAATTCTCCTAAGAGATTGAAGGATGGTAATTCCACAGTTTTGGTAATTTCCAATATTTTAGGGAATGGGGGTTCTTCTAATTCTATGATAGGTTCATCAATTTCCTCTGTATTAGCAGATGATTTTTCCCCCGATTCCTTGTTTGATTCTGAAGATGGAGCATCTTCAATTATTGGCTCGACTATTCTCCCTGATATTAATTTTATCTCATCACAAGGCATAGGGGTAATAGACAGTGCTGGCACATTGTGTATATCAATATTTTCAATGGCCTTATTATTTGGATTTGGGTTAGGTTGCACAGGCATCTAAGTTCGTAATGGAGGATTGTTTTGTGGGGCATTGGGAGGTAACTGCAGCTATTGTTGTTGGTAATGGGGTTGGAACTATTGTTCATAGGGGTTTTTTTGGTGAGGGTTTTGATAAGTAAGTTGTTGTTGAGGGCCTCTCCAATATGGGTTCCATTTCCCAAGATGATTATGTTGTTGGGGCATAGGTACCCATGCATTGGGATCCTGATAAGGAGGTGGCATCTGATTTGGAGGGGGGGAATTCATCTGGCCATATTGAAGCTAATTGTTCACATTATTCCAATAATTAAGTGTTGTAGGAGAGAATTGAGGGTTTGTACCTTGACTTCATGGCTACCATTGTCTTCTCTATGTTATTAGATAGACAACCTCCACTTCCTCATTAGTCGCCTTCATTGATGCTTTTACACCTGGTAGGGAGGGACATTGGTCAGTAGCATGATCTAATTCACAAATAAGACATACCTGAACATTGTTCAGTGGGAACTCCCTTAGTGGATGTTTCTTTCTGCATTTAGAACATAAAATGGACAATGCTAGATCTTATTCTGCTTGTTTCTTTTTGACCTGTAGAGTGTCAATTTGTGAAGCAAAAGAGTTAATCATTTTTTTTTTTTAAATCTTCTAACAGATTACCTATTTATGCTCTTGTTTCCCCTCCATTGGTTGATTTTTGTACCCTTGAAAAAGTGGTATCCCTGGTAGCTGACTTATTCCTTGTATATCCTCAAGAGCATCTCTTACAAAGATTTACAATGTCTTCATAGGATTCCTTAGATATATCTCCCTTGCCAAGCATATTCAGAATATCTAAACAATCATCTCTAACTCCTTTTAGCAAAATAGTTTCCAGAATGTCCTTTCTCACATCTAGATGTCCAGACCTTTGAAGATTATACTGGAGTCACTCCACAAAATCTTCAAGGGTCTCATCCTCCTTCTGAGACATCTTAAACAGTTCCTCTCTTCGTTCCCTCATTTGGCAGTAGTCTTGGTACTTGTTCAGAAAATGCTGCCTCATTTGTCCCCATGTTGAAATATTCTCTCCTCAAGAGCTCATGAACCATCTTAACGCGTTACCCTTCAATGTAGCTGGAAACAATTTAAGCTTATGCACAGCGGTAGTCTAGTCATAGCTTCTACACAGAATATCAAATTCAAACATAAAATCATATGGATCCTCAGTAGATAATCCATGGAAATTTGGAAGGGCTGAGAGAGGTATGTTCTTCATAGGAGCTATCCACCGTGTGTAAATATTAGTAATAGGAAAGACCAAGGTAGAGATAGTATTTTCATCATTTACCTGATCTTCATTGTTCACTAGATCCTCATGGTAGATCTCTTCTTCATTATGTCCTTGAATTTCCATACCTGCTCTTTTTCTCCTTAAACAATCAATACGAAAAGTGTCCCACTCCTCTTTAGTGACTATTTGTCTGTTGATCTGAAAAATATCTTCAGTTTCTTATGGCTTTTCCCTATTCCGAGCTACACTTGCTTGATCTTCAATATTCTCCAGTGTTGCGTGCTAACTTGTTGGTGACAAATCTTCAGCTTCAGCTTTGGCCCCTGATGAAAACGATGTTTCAAAATCGGGTAGTTATGATGACTGAGGAATATGTCTTCTTGGAGGATTTGAAGGGAAAAAGATAGATCCCGAAGAAGAATATGCTCTAGCTATAATATCATCAACAAAGGTTGGCCTTCCCAGTGCAGGACTCCTTCCACAACGTCCTTTGGCACCTGTAGGGTTAGTAGTTCTGGGGATATGTCCTCTTTTTCCTCGATTTCTGCAGACTACTCATTCCTAAGAAAATAAAACTAATGTGCTTACAAGAATCTATAATTATCTTCCCTGACAATGGCGCCAAAATGTTGTACACTTTAATTGTCTAAATAAATAGATAATTAAGGTGTTCAATATGAATTGTCAAACCCAGGGAAGTTTTTTTATTGTAAGATAATTGTGCACAGTCTATGCTAGATTATAAAATCAAACACTAATCAAATTGCAGTAAGGTAAATTAACACTAAAAGAAACAGAATTGAAAAGTTGAACACTAACACAAGTTGTTGACACAAATGGAGTTCTAATCTATTGTTGTAGAATTGAAGTCACACTTGCATAACTGAAATATAATTTCCAGGAGTAGAATTTGATGAGTGTATAAGAATCCTATATTATCTAATCTATTCTAATTTTGTATATTACTCTTGCAGAAGGAATTTTGTGCTAATTGTTGAAAAGAAGTCTACTTAATTGCAGAAAGGGAATTCACACTTCTATTTACTTTTGCTTGAAAACAGATATTTAATATAATGTAGAAAAGGAATTAACTTTCAAAGAAATTCTCCAGCAGTATACAACAATTGATTCTATCTCTCATGAGACACACTGATGCACATTAACAGAAAGGGACTAAACTGTAATAGCAAATGTATTCTAGAAATGCATAAACAGATAAATCACACAACTGTAAATAATCAAAGCAATTAATCTAAAACTCACAACAAAGGGGAGTCTGTGAGGAAGGTGGGCCCTTTCCTTCTCACTGAATCCACTCGAAAAGACTACAGTAGGTTGGAGAAACTCAAATCGCTTCTTTATTAAATCGCCAAAACGTTCAGATACAAAATGCTTCACTTCACTATCTATTCCACAGCTAATCTCCACTACCTAAATGGTTACAAAGCTCTATTATTTAAAGAAAGAGACATTCAGTTGAAACAGACTCAAAACATCCTTGACAATCAGAGATTCTCAAGTTGTATGTATGATAGAAAATATTTTTCATCATCAAAAAATCTGGAAAATGATCTTGATCACCAGCTCGAGCCAAACGTGTAACAGCCTTGAGGATCGGTCTTCGGGATACAGATTTGAATGATATACCAGCTTCCAGGATCGATGGGAATCTATTGCAGAAGGTGTAACAACTTCCACGAAAGGTGCGCAATTGTTGTAGTCGTGTAACATTATGAAGAATCGGCGCATAGTTGTTAACAACTTCCAAGAAAGGTGTGAAATTGTTGTAGTCATGTGACAACGTGCAGAACTGACACACATTTGTAACAGCTGGTGTAACAGTAGAAATCTTTCTTCAAGACTTGGTTGTTTTTCTTTAATCCACACATTTTGATCATTAGTTGAACATTCATGGGTAAAATATGAGAAACGCTACCAATCAAACATGTTAAGTGAATAAGAATACAAAATCAAGATCAATGATTCATACCTTGGGAAAAGGTATTAGAAAATGTTATATTAGGCATTTTAGCATAGAAATGATAAGGTTGAATGAGCAAAAGATATAGTGAAAAAGGGACATTTATGGGTCCTAACATTGAGCAATAAAATATTCAATCTCATCCTCAGAAAAACGATCATCAACCTTGATCACAGGGGTCGATTTCTGATTATCACGTTGTTGATTTCTCATTTTTCCAGATAGGAGTCGGCCTGGTCTCTTATTTGTAAAATTTACATCTGGACTACTCTGTTTTTTACACCTGCTCTTTTTCTTGACAGATGATTCATTTAAAATAAACCGAATCGGCTGAGGATTAGGGACAACAAGTATCCTATCCTTTAAATCATCTAAAACTTATTCCAAATACTTTCTGGGCACAAAATTGCATCGTGGCTTCTTTCCTTTGGATGGTTTCTGGATAACAGCAGAGTCTTGATCTATGGACGTAGGGATTTCATGTAGATTAACATATAGGTTTTCGATAGCAGAGGTAGATTAACAAGAAATTTTCCCAACTACCCCCAGTCTTAGACAGATACGAAACCACGAGGATTTGGATGAGGCCATGGTGGAACAGGCTTGATTGTGGTTTTAGTTTTTGTCTCTGATAGAACTTGGCTATTTTCTACAGGATTTCAAATCCACGGAGGGGAAAGGGGAAAACAAAATCCTCAAATGAAACAATTTTTTCTAAGAAATTACTATTCAGAAAATGAAGCATACCTATGAAATAAATTTGTTTTCGAAAAAATTACCCATGTGGAAGTTAAACGACCCCATTTAAATGGGTTTTTAACAGTTTTGCCAAATTCGTAACCATTTTCTCAGAATCCATCCCACAAAACCATGTCTCTGTTACACAATTACGGATTTGAACTCTGCTATATAATCACGAATGTGTAAAACCTCAGGGCCATTCGGATCTGCACTACTACAGGAGCCATGGTTTCAAAGGTAAACCATGAGGCAAAGCAAAAATGAAAACCACTTTTTCAAGTGATTTCCAAACCTAAGGCACCAAAACCTACCACTTGAAAACATGAATCCAGGCCTGAGCTATGTAGGATGAGGGGTGATATTTGAAGGTAAGTGTGTTAGTCATGTACCAGGACGACGAGACCATGATACGAATTCTAGGGGTAGTATTCATATTTCAAATTAAACCAAAATTCTTCTAGTTGTGTGATCATGTATATGTCAATGTGAAAATCTAATAATCAAGGATAAGAATGACTAAGTCATAACCCCCAAGATGGATAACTCAAGTGTTATGGTAAGAGATCAACCAATAAAATGATGGGTTTACAATGTTTAAGGTTTATGAATATGCCCTTAAATGTTACTCAACTTTGCAAGGAAAAATCCACAAACGGTATGATTTCCCTCAAACCAAAACTTGTTCTAATTTCATGCTTTCAGTCATGAAATTGAACAAGGAGATTGACAGATTAAAAAAAAATAATGAACTCATACAAACAACTAATCCAATGAATTTTTTCAAAGCCAAAGATGATAAAAATGTTTGCAAGGAGAAGGAGGCAACTACAGAAAATTTTATCCCTTTAAGACAACATTTTACAATGATAAAATTGACATGAATATTTGGTTGCCAGCCAATTTTTACTGAAAACAATTGTGCATCTGAAAATTTGTCTTCCAAGTTACTGGTTTCTTCTCCATTTCTTATCCCGGACAAGTGATTTGGTCTTGCATTCAATCTTCTAGGATTCACCACAAATTCAAAGTCAAATTTATGAAATAGTAACAACCATATGCATATCCTTCCCCCCAACACTAGCTTATTAACTAAGTATCTCAGAGTTGAATGATCTATAAACATCTTAAAGTGTTTTCCTAACAAGTAATGTCTGTATTTTTGCAAAGCATACACCATTGCTAATCCTTCTCTTTCTTTATTGTTGTAGTTTTGTTATGAACCTGACAACTTTATGCTTGCAAATGCAATAGGGTTATCTATATCACCTTCTCTTGGTTGGGTTAATACTACTCCTAATGCAATTGCAGATGCATCTACATGCACGTGA